>BKCP01004927.1:395837-475022 GCA_008636005.1 Striga asiatica
GTCTGGCAGCAAAATTTCGTTTTGATCTGTTTGCATCCGTTTGATCCAGTTTTGATCTGATCTTGTTCGTGCAACCCAAGACGCGTGTTGCGGTCAATCAATTGCGGTCAACCGTTCGTGGTCAACCAGATCTACATAAATTTTAAGCCGTAAGTTCTCTACGTCAAACCTTTAGATCCGCTGCGCATAGGTTTACGTTTGCTATTGAATTCGTGATTTGTACATAACGAGATCCTCACAGATCCCAACAGAACGAAAATAGACACCGACTCCCCCAAAACAGTCATATTCGGGGTCCCATTCTTCACATCGATGAGGGTATTAGTAGTCGCCATGAAAGGTCTCCCGAGAAGGATGGTGTGATCCTTCCCATTCTCGTGAACATCTCCAACGTCTAAGACAATGAAATCAACTGGAATGATAAGATTACCCACCTTCACGAGAACATCCTCAACTATCCCCTTCAGATACCGGATGGAACTGTCCGCCAACTGGAGGCACATGCGGGTCGGCCTCAACTCCCCAAGACCAAGCCTCTGAAAAATCGAGAAGGGCATGAGGTTTATTCCAGCTCCGAGGTCAAGCATCCCTGAAGCTACCTTCCCGTTTCACAAGGCTATCTGAATAATTAATCCACCGGGGCCACGTTCCTTCTTGGTCAAGTCGTGCTGTATTGCACTTGCCGCCTCATACACGACCACTTTCTCTCCATCCTCGAACTTCCTCTTCTTCGTCACCAAGTCCTTAAAGAATTTTCCATAGATGACATATTCTTAATCACATCAAGGAGGGGTAAGTTAACATTTACCTTGGATAGCATTCTGAAAAATCCCAAAACTGCTTCTCTTGCTTCTCATTTCTGAGTCGGTCCGGGAAGAGAATGCGAGTCTTGAATGGATTTGGTGACTTGTGTAGTACGGGCTCGTCTGTCCCCTTCCTGGACTCACTTTCCTTGATCTTCTCTGCATCTACCTTCTCACTGTCAGGTTCTTTGGTCACCTCTTGATCCTCGGGCCCAGGCATTTGCACCTTGTTGTCCATGACCTTCCTGCTTCTGAGAACCGTGATAGCTTTAGCTTGCTCGGGCTGGCTAGGCAACTTTCCTTTGTCAGATTCGGTCTCCATGTGCCCGACCTAGTGGCCAGTTGGCCCACTTGTGTCTCCAGACGCTTGATGGATGCATCTTGGTTCGTGATAAACAGGAGGATCTTGTCAAGCTTGTCGTCTTAGAGGGAAGAACTTGTCCCGGCTCCCGGTGCTTGCATACCGACTACCGGTCCTCTCGGGTGCTGCTGCTGCGGGTAGTTCGGACGGGGAATGAAGTTGGGTCGAGGTTGCTGCTGCATGAAATTTGGACGGGGTTGCTGGAGGGAGTTCGAGTTGTTGCACCAGGAGAAGCTGGGATGATTCCTCCATCCCGGGTTGTACGTGTTTGAAAACGGGTCATTGTCAGGCCGGGCTTGGTATCCCTATACAGCGCTAGCATCTGCATACAGCTCACCGAACTCTTGATCGAAGGCTGAAGGGCACACTTCAGACCTATGCCCTGGGACTCCACATGCCCAGCACGTGTCAACGGCCATAGTCTGAACCGGCTGAGCTCCTCGTGCGTTAAGTAAACGCATTTGCTCTGTGAGCTCAGCTAACTGTTGGGCTATATCATTGTTGCCCTGCCCGACCTCGTTTACTGTCACTGTCTTTCCTCGGCTGCTCTTCTGCGACGAATTCGTGCTCATCGTTTCGAAAATGTCAAACATCTCTCCAGCCGTTTTTGCTCCGATATCTCGCCCTGCCGCATTGTCAACCATATACTGCAAGTTCTGATGGAGGGAGTCGTAGAAGCATTTGATCAGTAGCCCCAGAGAGAGGTTGTGATAAGGACACTGCCGCTGGAGATCCTTGAACCGCTCCCAAGCCTCGTGAAGAGGCTCATTCGGTAGTTAAGCAAAGAAGACGATTTGCGACCGGAGCTCCTGGGTCTTATGATGGGAGTAGTACTTCCCAATGAACTTTGAATATACTTCGGTCCAGGTAGTGAGAGAGTCTGATGCGAGGGTCATGAACCATGCCTTGGCCCAGTCCTTCAGTGTCTCAGGAAAACACCTCATCTTCAATTGCTCCTCTGTGAGCCCGTGGAGAGGGAAGGTCTGTAGCACATTGTAGAATTCCCGAATGAAGTTAAGCGGGTCTTCCTTCGGGAGCCCGTGGAAGGATGGCAGCTGGTTGTAATGGATCATCTTAAGCTCGTAGTTCCGAGCTTCTTGTGGCAACCGGATGCATGAAGTTATCAGCCCAATCGTCGGATGGGCTAAGTCTCGAAGGAGATAACGGTGTTGTAGAGCCATGTCTGGCTTTGTGGTTTCAGAAGATTCGAGGCTGAGTTTGTCGAACAGCTCTCTTACGCTCTCGTGACTTGGTTCGTCGTTTGGTCCTATGATACGCCCACTCCTGTTACGCATACACAAAGACAAAAGAAACCGTCACGAGCACCAGATAAACAAAGGAGAAAAGCTAAAAACAAACAACCAAAAATCAAGAACTATCAGACTAAGCAAAAGAAACAAAGAGAAACACTGAAACAAGAAAAATCACAAGAAATAAGAGAAACACTACAAAAAACGAATAGGCGCACAATTATAGTCCTAAACCTTCCCCAGAAACGGTGCCAATTTTGTTGTCAGTATTTTTACCGGAGTAGAATCGAAAGATTCGTTCCCCGGGTCGTATCGCAAGGAAGGTTAGCCGGATATTCTTGTGCGTTTATTCAATCACGAAAAAGAAAAGACAAATTCCTAAACACTTTAATTATCAACTAATGATTTATACTGAATAAAATGAAAGTAAAATGGTAAATAAATTCTCTGAATGATTAAAGGGCTAGGGAATCGGGGATAATTGCTTTCGGTTCTAACGTAATCACCGGCAATCAATAGCTCGGTTAAAGGACTTGCATCGTTTCTCGTTCAGAGGTTCACTCTCAATAACTCTTCGTAACAAGAGAGTGAATGTAAACGATCAACTATAAATTCCAACAACACATAGATTATACGTTTCCGAACAAATCTATTCAAATGAGCCTAATTCGACGAACGTCTCCCCTTTTGGTTCTACACGTTGATTATCTAGGTTAGAAAGGTGATCAATCTACTAACCCTTTAATTCACACAACTCGCATAGACATGAACAATCAAAAGCATTCAATCATAAACGAACCTAATCAATCAACCCCTATCCCTAGCGAATGGATTTAGCTACTCATATGGAATCTAACACCACAATTCATATTAACCCAAGACATTATCATCAACAAAAAAATTGAAAAAAAGAACTTACGATTAATGATAAGAATTCCATGTCAAATCCTAGTGCATCCAAATCCAAAGCAGAGAAAAGGAGTTTTCAATCTCCAAAACAAATCCAAAGTGCAAAAGTATGAAAAGGAATGAGTTTCTAGAGAAAAAAAACGTAAAAATAAAGTCTGGAAGTCGAATTATGAACCCTAGGACAGAAATCCGATGTTAAAATCCTGCTCCTCGAAATTCGCACAGATAAGTCGCTAGTCGCAACATAAGTCGCGAGTCGCGACTTTGCCTTTTCCTCGGTCGCGAGTCGCGACATTCTCGCGAGTCGCGCGTCGCCATTTTCTTTATAATCTGGGGCTGGTCGCGACCAAAGTCGCGAGTCACGACTTCGCCTCGCAACTACACCTTTAGCCCCAGTTTTTCTCGCGGGTCGCGACATGTTCGCGAGTCGCGATGCGAGTCGCGAGTCGCGAGAAATTCTAGGAACAGTTTCTGTCCGTTTTTCTGTCCTTTCTTTAGTCTTCTGGGCTCGGTAACTGGTTTCTCGATATCATGGTCTCGGCTCAAGCAGTCCTAACCTCGACCGGCATAACCTAACTCCTGAAAACACAAACACAGAAAAACACGAAGCAAAATACAGCAAAAAAACATAAAAAATATAAACTAAAGGTAAAAACACAAAACGAAAGAAATGGACCAAATAAACTATGAAAAACCTACAAATGGGGGAAAACAAAAAGAAAATAAACATGAAATAAGGACACAAAAATGGGACAAAAACATGTCTCGGGAGACGTGGGCCACGCGCTATTCACTTCAAAAAAATTAAGAAGTTGAGTAATTTATTAATATATAAATAATTGACTATTCTAATTACGTCCAAGTTAATATTGACTCGTAAGTTATGAATAATTACTTATTTACATTTTAAATTTGAAATCCAAATTTGGAATGCACAATAAATCTCCTTTTATAGTTTATATATATTTATATTTTACTAATCCCAAAATTTTCTAGATTTGTTGTCGGTTACCTTGTCGTTCAAATTTATCAACTAATTCTCCATTATTGAATTACAAATTTTAAATTTTACTATCAAATATCTTCCTAATTTTCAAGAGTAATACATAACAATTTGCCTATCTTACGGCAAGTTATTATGAGAATATGCTAAAACTTGATAATCATATCACTTGATAAGTCCCGCCTCGCGCCGCAGTGAAGCTTCGCGCCGCGGCGCTGGAAGTTTTGAACTGCGCGTTTAATACGGATCGAGCAAGGTTTTTTTGGATTCATTCGGCACTTTTCGTTTTTCTTTGTTTTATCAGACGAAAACATTGTTCTCTTTTATTTTTGCATATTTTGAGATTTTTGGGAGTGACACCCAAAGATTTTGATCGTGAATTTGGATTGTGCTTGAGATTCAACACTTGACTTTTATTTATCGTAAGTTTTCTTCTCACTTTGATTATGAGTTTGGAGTATTTACTTTATACTATGTCTTGTGTTCATCTTGGCACGAGTGGCTAAATTCTTAAGCTAGGGATAGGGGGTGATTACTCGTACTCGCGTGCTTATCTTACTTGTGAAATTTGTTCAATCTTTTCGAGTTGATTTAAACCTAGGGTTGGATGCTTGATCACCATTCTGATCTAATTAATCGACTTGTAGAACCGAAAGGGGAGAAGTCGGTCGATTCAGGCTCGACTAGAGTAGGCTTGTTCGTAATTGTATTGCCTACGTGTTAATTGATTGGTTTAATTTGCCGTCTATATTTTTCCTCTTGTTACGAGAAGTTATTGAGGAATAATCTCTAGATGTGTAGGTTGATTGAATCATTTAGCCGAACGATTTTCTCTTGGTGTTCGAATTTGTTTAGAGTATAATCATCCCTGATTCCCTAGCCTTCGTACGTAGAAGAAATTTGTTTTAAGTTTTGTTAATTGTTTATTCGCACTGTTTGAGAATTAGTAGTTGATAATTGAAAACCAAAACCATTGAATTAGAGTGTTTAGGATTTTATTTGCTTTTTCATGTGATTGAATATCCGTACAAATAATCCGGCTGACCTTCCTTGAGATACGTCCCGGTAATCGAATCTGTCGATTCTACTCCGGTAAAAATTATTACAACAGGTACTAGGGTGCGACTTTGGCTCGGGCTCGGTATCACTTGGACCGAGGCTAACCCTTGCCTATGGTTGAATGACCACACTTAGGTGCCACAAGACTTAGTTAAAATTCCCCTTAACACTCAGTAATGACTCGGTGCGAACATGGCATGGCTTTGGCCCTAACTCGTGAACCCTAGGCGCGAGTGATCTCGGGGCCACGCACGAGTTAGGTGCGGTATACTTGCCCGACGAAATAATCTCCAAGGCTCGATAAAAGATCTCATACTTAGAAAATACTCTAAGTAAGGCTATGAGCACGGCCAGGGCTCGAACGAGACTAGGCACAACTAGGCTCGATACTCGACTAGGCGCGAACTAGGCACGATACTCGTAACCAAACGACTCGATCCCGGACACAGCTCGACTTAGACGATTTATCGAAACATACTCGGTCTCGATTATTCGTCAACTGGGAATATTAATTCCGACTGAATAAATTCCATTGCTAAAAGTAAATGGACCAGAATTAATAACTGAAATTGAATAGCTGATAACTGGGCTCGGAACTCAAGACGAGCAGTATTAATAAAAAGAAATAGTTCAACTTAGAACTAAAAACTGTCATTTTTATTAATACAGAACTGGGTTATTACAAGTTGATAATTGAAACTCAAAAATATTGAATTAGAGTGTTAGGAATTTGTCTTTTTTTTTTGTGATTGAATAAACGCACAAGAATATCCGGGGACGAATCTTTTGATTCTACTCCGGTAAAAATACAGACAACAGTTCACTCGTAAGAGTGTGTTTGCTCCACATCTTGTGGACACAAAGTAGAAGAAGGCAGTCCAGTGTCGCGATGGACTGAAGGACGACATCCGAATTCTCGTCGCCAGTCATGGCTACCTTGATTACGTTGACACTGTTGAGAGGGCTCAGCAGATCGAGGCATGAATTCATCTTAATGCATCTACCCAGCCACCAGCCAGACAGCTAGCCACCATTCAACCTGCCCAACAAGCGCCACCTAAGCAGGCGCCAAACCCTAACAGGAGAAAGAGGAACAATCGTGATAACAAGAAGGACCGCGGACAGAAAGGCCCGGCCCAGACTGTGCCGCCACCACCACAGGTTCCAGACGAACCTCCAACTTGCGACACCTGCGGACGACGCCATCATGGAGAGTGCTTGGCAAGGAAAGACGTGTATTATCATTGCCGAAGGCCAGGACACCGAGCTTTTCAATGCTCGGAGTGAACGGGACAACCGAATAAGTAGAAACAGACAACCGAAGGACTCTGGAGAATGAGCATAGTCTTTGCTAAGATAGTTTTCTTTTCTACAAACTCTACTGAAACTCCTTGTAATTTGGGTTGTATGCTTTGGAGTCATATTTTGGTATTAAGACTGCAAAATGGTGGGCAATGACTCTTTCATGTTTTGAATGATTGAAATGGAAGGGAGTTTTCAATATTAACCCCATCACATTGTCACATTCAAGAAGTTTTTTTTAAAATATGCCAATCGTTGCTATAATTTGGCACAATTAGAGGTCAAACAACCATAGCGAGGAGGAGTTCCAAGAGTTTAAGATCCAGAGCTAAGCACCTTTGAGTTGCGGATGATGAGGCCGAGATGTACCTTCGTGGAATCGTTCGACTTCACGACGTTCCTGCAGAGACTATATCAGATCGAGACCCCCAGTTTACTGGCCATTTCTAGGAGAGTCTGAGCGAGTCCATGGAGACGAAGTTGAGTTTTAACTCTGCATATCACCCACAGACGAAGCGGATCATCCAGACGCTTGAGGACATGCTTCAAGCTTGTGTCCTAGAGCGAGGTGGTTCGTGGGAAAAGTCATTATCCACTATGGAGTTTGCCTACAATAACAACTATCACTCGTCAATCAAGATGACACCGTACAAAGCTTTGTACGGGCGCAAGTGCCACTCACCCTTTATTGGGACGAAGTTGGAGAGAAAAGGTTCTTGGTCCCAAGTTGATCGAGGACACTGTGCAGAAGGTCGCTGAGATCCGAGCGAGGCTGGGAGAGGCACAGAACAGACAGAAAGCCTACGCTACCAAGCGTAGAAAGGAATTTATGTGAGAGGAAGAAGATAAAGTATTCTTGAAAGTCACACCAATGAAGGACGTTGTACGTTTCGGAAGAAGGGAAATTGTAGTCCCATTTATTAGGGCCTCTTAATATTCTCGAGAAAGTTGGCATAACAGCCTACCGTCTAGGATAGCCCCCAGAACACTCGGATGTACATAACATCTTCCACGTTTGATGCTGAGAAAGTACGTGTACGACCCAAGTCATACAGTGAACTTTGACGAGTAAGAATATCGGGCAGGACCTGACACGTGCTGAGTAACCATTAACAGTTCTGGACCGAAAGGTTCGACGACTAAGAAACAGAGATGTAGAGCTCGTCAAAGTTTACTGGGGTCACCGCGACGAGTCAGAAGCCACTTGGAAGAGAGGGGCCGAGATTGATAACTGGATACCCAAATCAGTCATTTTCGTACACATGTGTGATGTGTGCTCAGTATTGGCTTCAGAGATATGAACGTAAGTAAGTTTTAGGACCTGAACGGTTGAGTACCTCCCATATTGGTCGAGTTAGCATGACCCAGGTGGAGTGGAAGGTTTTTCCCACCTTGACTCATACAAGCGTATATCGAGTTTTTACCGAGTGTCATAGTCTAAACAGCCCTTGTCTGATCGGACTTGCCTGACAAAGAAGACGTATTCGTCTAATCGGGCAAGCCCGATCAGCCTGACGAAACGTACAGCTAAACCATATCTAATCTAGTAAACCCGATCAGCCTGACAAGGTAAACGTATTCGTCTAATTGGACAAGTCCGATCAGCCTGACGAAACGTGAAGAAAGACCTTGTCTAATCGGGCAAGCTCGATCAGCCTGACAAGAAAGACATATTCGTCTAATCGGGCAAGCGCGATCAGCCTGTCGAAAAGTACAACTAGACCTTGTTTAATCGGGTAAACCCAATCAGTCTGACAGGGTAAACGTATTCGTCTTATTGGACAAGTCCGATCAGCCTGACGAAATGTGAAGCAAGACCTTGTCTAATCATGCAATCCCGATCAGCCTGACAAGGAAGGCATATTCGTCTAATCGGGCAAGTCCGATCAGCCTGACGAAACGTATAGCCAGTGTAATGCCCCAAATCAGTAATAATAGTAAGAACGGTTTCACTGCTCGACTAAAAGTCAAATCCGTAATTTTCAGAAATTCCCGAGTTATACTTAGTATGCTAAATGCTCAAATATGATAAATTATTCATTGAATAATTCTATATCAAGTTTAACTTAAGATTAATCCATTAATTTAGGTTGTTAAATAATAGCAAGTCGATTCGAGAAATTATCAACTCCAAACCCTAGTATGGTTCCGAGTCATTTTCTAGAAATTTTCCGAGGCTAGTCGAGTCTTGATATTTTATACTTAGAATATTTTTCTAAGTCTTGGAATATCAAGAAGTAAGTCTCGGACATGTTAGAATCGAGCCCTAGTTCACACTCGAGCCACACGTGCCGAGCCTTGCCCGCGCACCCTTAGCCGCGCCCAAGAACATGCCACCAAGCCTAGTCGAGCCCAAGGCTTGTCCTAGCCATAGCACATTAGTCCTAATATTTTTTCTAAGTATGGGAGACACCATGGAAGCCTTAACAAGTGAGGAGCTAGGCCCAAGACCCCATTTCCGCGCGCAACCCACTTCCCGCGCCAGCCAGCAGCCCACTCGCTCCCAGGCCCAGTGCCGCGCACGTGCCCAGTGCCCAGCGCCCAGGCCCAGCACCGGCAGCGCGACAGCCCATCTTATTGTGCCCAAATGGAAAAGTTTCGGCCCACTTTCACCCAAGACCCCTTCATGCGTGTATTATACACTTAATAAGGATTAGTTTAAGCTAATATGGCCTAAGCAAATGATTAGCAAAGTCCCAAGTAGTGGGCATTATTTTAATGTGAGTGCATGTGGGCTAGTGAATATTTTAATGCCTTGGGAAGTCCCTTGTCCCCCACCCTCGTGCCAGACCTGCCCCCTCAGTTGTTTATGCTCTGAAAACCACCCATAATGTCCACTAAAACGTGCAAAGTCAGGTCAAATGCATGCCAAGACAATGGCCCTAAGTTTCATGCACATGTGGTGCCATTTCCCACTTATTTTGTCTCCCACCATCTAGCCTTGTAAGCTCCGCCCCTCAGCCTATTTAAGGACCCTTCCTCAGCCCCTTTGAAGACCTTTAACACCCTAAAGCTCGAGAAAATACTTAGCCCTAAGTCAGAAAAGTCGAGAAGCCCTTACCTGCCACTGCAGCGCGCCCAGCAGCCCAGGGAAAGAGGAGAGCGAGGTTCAGCCACCTACAAGAAAAATCTCTCGAGGCTTAGCAGCATCTAAGTGTTCCTTAGATTTTTCTAAGTCTTGGGAGTGCCAAAAGCTCAGCCAAATCACACTCCAAGTCCACCTCAAGCCTCCAAGCCGCGCCTAATCATATTTTGAGCCCTAGCACTATTTTTTCCATTTCTAACCGAGGTAAGCTCGTGAATTTTGAGTTATTTAGTCATTTTATGATATAATATGATTTATCATGAGGTAAAACCGAGCCATGCATGTGTTTAAAGTCAAGTTTCGAATTTAATGAATTAATAGCCTTAAAAAAATAAATTTTAGTAGAAAACATGCCTAAGTCTAAATTCATAGCTAAATCACCCTCATTTATCATGTCATTGATGCTGAAAAAGTTTGAGCCTAATTGGAGTTTGTTTGTTCGGTCAAATCATTCATGAAAATGTGCCATTTTGGACTTCGAGCGTTAGTATTGTTCATGCAAGATATGGCACATGCATTAGCCCCTATAGTCATCATTTTGGGTGTTGATCATTTGGACATAAGTGGTTTTATAAGTTATGAAAGTTGGTTTGGAGAGTTGGTGCTTGTGGGTACCATATAGGCCCTCCCGAGCCACATGCATGTTGACCCGAGTCATCCTAGCATTTTATGTGATATTTATGCTTTTTGTATCATATCATGATGTTGTGTGTTGCATGTCACCGGAAAAGTCGCCGGAGGTCCGGCAAGGGTCGGCCTTGGTCGCTGTCCGCACATATAGTGCGGTAGTGCCCGGCCCCAGTGCCTGCAGAGGCTAGCCTAGCCAGTGCCCGCGCCCGGTAGGCGTGGCGCACAGCCCGCATGCATGCAACAGCGCCCGCAGCGCCCAGTGCGTGTCGTGTGGCCGGTATCGGCGCCAGTCGCGCCCAACACCCTCCGACAGCGCCCGGCAGTGATGTCCCCAGCTCATATGCATGTGGTCCCGGGACAGTTTGCTCGTGCCCGCCCATATTCAGTCCCGAGAGCCCCAGCATGCGTGGTCGTGGCACCCAGCGTGCGCGGTCCATGCGCACGACGCCCGGCAGCGTCCGTGCCAAGTCCCAGCGCACGAGGTCTCGCGCCAGAGCCTCGTGCCAAGTCCAGTGCTAACCTGAGCCGGGTCAACTGAGCCCAGTCGGCCTCGGTGCTTGTCCAGCAGCACGCCTGAGTGCCCAGTGACCTCGGGGACGGCCGGTAGCGCCCATGTGTCCTCTGCCCATATTTGTCCCGTGCCAGCAGAGTCTGGCAAGTGCCCGTCCGTGCCCAGCCGCACGACAGGCCCTCAGTCGAGCCTCGGCCGTGCCCAGCGTGCACCCGACGGTCCAGCCGAGCCGGCAGTCCGGCCAGTCAGCGAACCGGCCGGTTCGACCGGCAGTTCGAGTCCATTTTGATTCGTGACTTCCGGTCCGAGCCAGTCCAGTCTTAGTATATATATAGTCTAAGCATTTTTAGCATATAATTTAATATTCCGAGCATTATACTTAGCACTATTTTGCTTAAAAATTTATGTAGCCTAAGGAGAGTCGAGCCTCCGACCGCTACTCCAGTCAGCACTTGAATTAGTTCAGTTATCAGGTGGGGGTCATGTACTGGATTCCACATTATATATAAAATTTGTACCATGACAGAGGTATGTTCGAGACAATTAGTTTTTCCAGGTGATTGGCCGACCTAAGGGCCTTTCGAGTTTTACCTGTTACCGGTGGAGGCCGAGGGCCTTAATATCCCATCGGGGTGTGCACACGAGCGGCCGAGGCCGAGGGTCTTTTGACCACAGTAAAGAAAGAAAAGAAAAGTTTACAGTTTCAACTCTTATATATTTATGCTCATGACACGTTATTATACATGATGTTTAATTCAGTACTGGTCTTTGCGGAGCATAGTGGTTTGCTCATGCCCCCATTGTGTTTTTCAGGAGACGGAGTCCAGCGTGCCAGGTGAGTTATGCATGGCAAAGTGTGGTCATGACAGTCGAGGACATTTTTACGCACATTTTATGTCCTTGTATTTATGATCATGTATTTTCGGATATGTATGCATGTTTGTTGTATTTCGGATATGCTTCCGCTAGCAGACTTAGACTGTGCGAGACAGTTCAGACATTGCATATTTAATTCCATTATCCGTAGCGGATAGTTTGGTTGCATGTTTTATTTATGTCTGTGAGCAAGTTAAGAAAGTTTTTATCTATGACATCCCGCAGCAAGTTAGTGTTTTCGAAAACCAAGCTCGCACCACCTTTCAAAAACAAAAGCAAAAAAAAAAAATTTACTCTGATTTTTCAAAGCTAGTAAGGCGGGGTGCCACAGAAGCTGGTATCAGAGTGCAGAGTGCGTTTCTGTATACTTTCACAGTTTAGAAAAAAGCATGACCATGCCACGTTCATCCCGCACCGACTCCGAGGTAAGTCTCCTGACTCAGTTTAAGTTTTGCAAGTGCTAAATTCAGTTCAAGTATGGGGCCTAGATAACTATCCTCCTATAAGAAAGAAAGAACTCTAGAGGGAGAACTCTTAAAATATAAGCTAAGACGAGAACTCTAGACAGAACTCTAGAACAGCTAAGTCCAAGGACTCTAGACTAAATCAGAACTCCAGTATGAGCCAGAACATAGCATTTTAAGTATACCGAAACTCTAGCCAAGCTAGGTGTTTTCGGATATTATATTCTTTATTATTACAAGTGTAGTATGGCTATTTCTTAATTGGCTATACTAATCAATTCAAGCATTTCCATAATTTCAGAATGCCGCCTCGCCGAGATCCCCATGCTCCAGCAGAGTCCAATCAGGCCGTCGCAGTCGGTCGTTTTCGCACTTACAGCCCACCAGTTTTCGATGGGGAGGGAGGCCCGCTAGCAGTGGGTGAGTGGACCCGTAAGATGGAGAGGACCTTTCGGGTGATGGGGATAGCGGAGGAGCATAAGATTGCATGCGCTGAGTTGCAGATTGAGGGCGCCGCAGGCGAGTGATGGGATGGCTATTGGAGCCTCCGTACCCAGGACAAGAGAGAGGCTCTGTCGTGGGCCCAGCTTAAGACGCTCCTGGAGGACAAGTTCTATCCTCGCCATGTACGTCAGAGAATAACCCGAGAGTTCAGTGACCTTCGACAGGGAGATAGATCTGTTGATGAGTATGAGCGGGAGTTCGCTCGTAAGAGTGTCTTTGCACCACATCTGGTGGACACCGAGGAGAAGAGGGCAACCCAGTTTTTGGATGGGTTGAGGAGTAACATTCGACTGCTGATAGCCAGCCATGGTTATCTTGACTACGCGGACACTGTTGAGAGAGCTCAGCAGATCGAGGCGTACATGCAGAGAGACGGCGAGAGACAGCCGCCAGCCAGACAACCAGCTCCCATTCCGCCTGCCCAGCCAGCTCAGGGCAAGAACAAGAGGAAGTGGGATGATCGCAAGGATAAGGGGAACAGTGGACAGAGGGGCCCAGCTCAGGCGGGCCGGCCAGCCCAACAGGATCTGCCGGCTTGCGCTACCTGCGGATGTCGTCACCGTGGAGAGTGTCTGGCCGGGCAGAACATATGGTATCACTGCCTCCGTCCAGGACACCTAGTCATGAACTGCCCAGACCGTCCACAGCCCCAGCCAGCTCAGAGATAGCCAGTACAGAGACAGCCTGCCTAGAGACAGCCCGCACCAAGAGAGCCAGCCCCGAGACCCTCAGGACAGCAGCAGCAGTGTGGAGCACCCACGCATATTTACGCACTCGACCAGGATCAGGCCGCAGAGCAGCTAGGTACCATGTCTGGCATGCTATCCTTATTTAAAACTCCAGTCTTTGTTCTATTCGATACTGGGGCGACGCATTCGTTCGTCTCGACCAAGTGTTTATCAGCCTTAGGGGCCCAGGGAGCGAGTACTGTCGACCCCCTCGAGATCAGCCTCGCAACAAGGAGGAAGATAGTTACGAGTTCCCTGGCCAAGAACCTTAGCATTGATATTGGAGGCCGAACCCTAGTCGTAGACGCGTTTGTGATTGACATGAATGACTTTGACCTGATTCTTGGCATGGATTGGTTGTCGAGATACCGCGCAGACATCTGTTGTCGTGACCGGGAGGTGGCGCTGCACTTATCCAAGAGAGATCACATCACGTTCTTCGGGATGAAGTCTCGAACCCTACCGTGCATTATTTCCATGACAAAGGCGACGAAGTTCATGCAGAGACAGGACTGTTAGGGATTTCTTGTCAATATCGTTGGGGAGTCTTCGGAGAAGCTGTCTCCCGGAGATATTCCCATTGTTCAAGAGTTTGTGGACGTTTTTCACGATCAGCTCCCGGGAGGACCACCTAACCGCCAGGTGGAGTTCACTATCGACTTGGTCCCCGGAGCGGGACCAGTTTCAAAAGCGCCGTATCGCATGGCGCCGAAAGAGCTTCAGGAGTTGAAGTCCCAGATTCAGGAGCTTTTGAGTCTCGGTTTTATCCGACCGAGCGTATCACCTTGGGGAGCGCCTGTCCTCTTTGTCAAGAAGAAGGACGGATTGATGAGAATGTGCATCGACTACCGGGATTTGAACCGGTTGACGGTAAAAAACAAGTATCCGTTTCCCAGAATTGAGGAGTTATTCGATCAGCTGAGGGGAGCCAGTGTATTTTCCAAGATCGATCTCCGCTCTGGTTACCATCAGCTGAAGATCAGAGAGGCCGATGTGGCCAAGACCGCTTTCAGAACTAGATACGGTCATTATGAGTTCGTCGTGATGCCGTTTGGCTTGAGCAATGCGTCAGCGGTATTCATGGATCCCATGAACCGTGTCTTCCATCCATTCCTGAACCAGTTTGTCATTGTCTTCATTGATGACATTTTGGTCTATTCCCGCAGTCCAGAGCAGCACAAGGAGCACTTGAGGACAATTTTGGAGACACCTCGACGGGAGAAGTTGTACGCCAAGTTCTCCAAATGCGAATTTTGGCTCGATAGAATGGCTTTTCTAGGACACATCATCACATCCAGAGGGATTGAGGCAGACCGAGCAAGATTGAAGCAGTTGGAAACTGGTCGACACCGAGAAATACCACCGAGGTTCGGAGTTTTCTCGGTTTGGCAGGCTGTTATAGACGCTTCATCGAGGGTTTTTCGAAGATTGCCCTGCCCTTGTCTCATTTGACGAAGAAATCAGTGAAGTTTGAGTGGTATAGTCGTTGTGAGTTGAGCTTTCAGGAGCTCAAAGCGAGGCTTACGACGGCCCCAGTGTTGACTATTCCGGACCCCGCACAGGGTTTCACTGTCTATAATGATGCCTCGAAGCAGGGTCTAGGCTGTGTTTTGATGCAAGATGGCAGGGTTGTGGCTTATGCTTCCGTTCAGCTAAAGTCGCACGAGGTGAACGACCCGACTCACGATCTTGAGTTGGCAGCAGTGGTTCACGCCCTGAAGATTTGGAGACACTATTTGTACGGGGGACATTGCGAGATTTACACCGACCACAAGAGCCTACAATATATCTTCACGCAGAAGGAGCTCAACATGCGCCAGCGGCGATGGTTGGAGCTAGTGAAGGATTACGACTGTACCATTAACTATCATCCGGGCAAGGCGAATGTAGTTGCCGACGCCCTCAGCCGGAAGGGAAAGGGCGAGCTGACCTGTATGATCACTCAGCAGCGTCAGTTGATTCATGAGTTCGCTCGGATGCAACTAGAAGTGGTCGAATCACCTCCCAAGTTGCCAGTTGTGGGAGGTATTCGAGCAATGATAATGTGGCCCACGTTACGAGACAGGATCCGGCAGGATCAAGCCTTCGACGAGTTCATTCGCTCGATGGGGGCGAAGATTCATGCCGGAGGAGTTGAGGGTTTCTACCGAGGCACTGATGGTGCCTTGGAGTACAAGGGCAGAATAGTTGTGCCGAATGTCGAGGCCCTGAAGAAGGAGATCTTGACAGGGGCGCATAGTGCTCCATACTTGGCACATCCCGGTAGCACCAAGATGTATCACGACCTGAAAAGGTCATTCTGGTGGAAAGGGATGAAGAGAGACGTCGCCGAGTTTGTAGAGAAGTGCTTGATTTGCCAGTAGGTGAAAACCGAGCGCAAGGTTCCACCGGTTCTCTTACAGCCTTTAGAGATCCCGCAGTGGAAGTGGGAGAAGCTGACCATGGACTTTTTCACGGGATTAACGATGTCGGCCAAGCATCACGACGCGGTATGGGTAGTTGTGGATCGACTGACGAAGTCGGCCCATTTCATGCCTGTTAGGATGGACATGTCCATGAAGCAGCTAACCGAGACATATCTCCAGGGAATTGTTCGACTCCACGACATCCCAGCCGAGGTCATATCTGATAGAGGTCCCCGGTTTACAGGCCATTTTTTGGAGAGTCTGAACGAGTCCATGGGGATGAAGTTGAAGTTTAGCTCCGCATATCATCCACAGACCGACGGTCAGTCGGAACGGACCATCCAGACGCTTGAGGACATGCTCCGAGCTTGTGTCCTAGAGCATGTTGGTTCGTGGGAGCAGTTGATACCCACTGTAGAGTTTGCCTATAACAACAGTTACCACTCGTCGATCAAGATGGCGCCATTTGAAGCTTTATACGGTCGCAAGTGCCGCTCACCCCTTTATTAGGATGAGGTCGGTGAGAAGCAAGTTCTCGGTCCCAAGCTGATCGAGGACACAGTGCAGAAGGTCGCCGAGATCCGAGCGAGATTGAGAGAGGCTCAGAGTCGACAGAAGGCCTACGCTAACAAGCGTAGAAGGGAGCTTGAGTTCGAGTAGGGAGACAAGGTGTTCCTGAAGGTGACGCCGATGAAGGGCGTTGTTCGATTCGGGAAGAGGGAGAAGTTGCAGCCCCGATTCATAGGGCCATTTAATATTCTCGAACGAGTTGGCGTAGCAGCCTACCGTCTGGCGTTACCCCCAGAGCTCTCGGGTGTACACAACGTCTTCCATGTGTCGATGTTGAGAAAGTACATGTACGATCCAAGCCACATAGTAAACTTTGACGGGCTAGAGGTTGGGCAGAACCTGACGTATGATGAGCGGCCGGTAGCAGTTCTGGACCGAAAGGTCCGTCGGCTGAGGAACAGAGATATAGAGCTCGTCAAAGTTTGCTGGAGTCGTCACGACGAGTCAGAAGCCACTTGGGAGAGAGAGGCCGAGATCAGAGCTTGTTATCCAGATTTCGAGTTTTGAGATTTTCAGATGTATATATATATATGTACTTTTATTTTTATGTTCTGTACATAGTTTGTAGTAGGAGTTCTGGCCTAGCACCCTAGTTTTGTATTTTCGGGGACGGAAATATTTTAAGGAGGATAGTTTGTAATGCCCCAAATCAGTAATAATAGTAAGAACGGTTTCACTTCTCGACTAGAAGTAAAATCCGTAATTTTCAGAAATTCCCGAGTTATACTTAGTATGCTAAATGCTCAAATATGATAAATTATTCTTTGAATAATTCTATATCAAGTTTATCTTAAGATTAATCCATTAATTTGGGTTGTTAAATAATAGAAAGTCGATTTGAGAAATTATCAACTTCGAACCCTAGTATGGTTCCGAGTCATTTTCTAGAAATTTTCCGAGGCTAGCCGAGTCTTGATATTTTATACTTAGAATATTTTTCTAAGTCTTGGAATACCAAGAAGTAAGTCTCGGACATGTTAGAATCGAGCCCTAGTTCATACCCGAGCCACCCGTGCCGAGCCTTGCCCGCGCGGCCTTAGCCGCGCCCAAGAACATGCCACCAAGCCTAGCCGAGCCCAAGGCTTGTCCTAGCCATAGCACATTAGTCCTAATATTTTTTCTAAGTATGGGAGACACCATGGAAGCCTTAACAAGTGAGGAGCTAGGCCCAAGACCCCATTTCCGCGGGCAGCCCACTTCCCGCGCCAGCCAGCAGCCCACTCGCGCCAAGGCCCAGTGCCGCGCCCGTGCCCAGCGCTGGCAGCGCGACAGCCCATCTTCTTGGGCCCAAATGGCAAAGTTTCGGCCCACTTTCACCCAAGACCCCTTCATGCGTGTATTATACACTTAATAAGGATTAGTTTAAACTAATATGTCCCTAAGAAAATGATTAGCAAAGTCCCAAGTAGTGGGCATTATTTTAATGTGCGTGCATGTGGGCTAGTGAATATTTTAATGCCTTGGGAAGTCCCTTGTCCCCCACCCTCGTGCCAGACCTGCCCTCTCAGTTGTTTATGCTCTGAAAACCACCCGTAATGTCAACTAAAACGTGCAAAGTCAGGTCAAATGCATGCCAAGACAATGACCTTAAGTTTCATGCGCATGTGGTGCCATTTCCCACTTATTTTGTCCCCCACCACTTAGCCCTGTAAGCTCCGCCCCTCAGCCTATTTAAGGACCCTTCCTCAGCCCCTTTGAAGACCTTTGACACCCTAAAGCTCGAGCAAATACTTAACCCTAAGTCAAAAAAGTCGAGAAGCCCTTACCTGCCACTGCCGCGCGCCGAGCAGCCCGGGGAAAGAGGAGAGCGAGGTTCAGCCACCTACAAGCAAAATCTATCGAGGCTTAGCAACATCTAAGTGTTCCTTAGATTTTTCTAAGTCTTGGGAGTGCCCAAAGCTCTGCCAAATCACACTCCAAGTCCACCTCAAGCTTCCAAGCCGCGCCTAATCATATTTTGAGCCCTAGCACTATTTTTTCCATTTCTAACCAAGGTAAGCTCGTGACTTTTGAGTTATTTAGTCATTTTATGATATAATATGATTTATCATGAGGTAAAACCGAGCCATGCATGTGTTTAAAGTCAAGTTTCGAATTTAATGAATTAATAGCCTTAAAAAAATAAATTTTAGTAGAAAGCATGCCTAAGTCTACATTCATAGCTAAATCACCCTCATTTATCATGTCATTGATGCTGAAAAAGTTTGAGCCTAATTGGAGTTTGTTTGTTCGGTCAAATCATTCATGAAAATGTGCCATTTTGGACCTTCGAGCCTTAGTATTGTGCATGCAAGATATGACACATGCATTAGCCCCTATAGTCATCATTTTGGGTGTTGATCATTCGGACATAAGTGGTTTTATAAGTTATGAAAGTTGGTTCGGAGAGTTGGTGCTTGTGGGTGCCTTATAGGCCCTCCCGAGCCACATGCATGTTGACCCGAGTTATCAAAGCATTTTATGTGATATTTATGCTTTTTGTATCATATCATGATGTTGTGTGTTGCATGTCACCGGAAAAGTCGCCGGAGGTCCGGCAAGGGTCGGCCTTGGTCGCTGTCTGCACATATAGTGCGGTAGTGCCCGGCTCCAGTGCTTGCAGAGGCTAGCCTAGCCAGCGCCCGCGCCCGGTAGGCGTGGCGCACAGCCCACGTGAACGCAACAGCGCCCGCAGCGCCCAGTGCGTGCCGTGTGGCCGGTACCGGTGCCAGTCGCGCCCAGCACCCTCCGACAGCGCTGTCCCCAGCTCATATGCGTGTGGTCCCGGGCCAGTTTGCTCGTGCCCACGCATATTCAGTCCCGAGAGCCCCAACATGCGTGGTCGTGGCACCCAGCGTGCGCGGTCCATGCGCACGACGCCCGACAGCGTCCGTGCCAAGTGATGAAGTATCGTGTGTTTTCCCAACTTGATTGTCTCGATCCAAGCTTTCCCACGGCTTGTCCTTCGACGATAGGTGTGGACGACTCGGTTATTAGCCTTATGTTCTCACGATTTTGAGATGGTTCGGGTCTTAGCCTAGCCAACTCGATTTGTATGATAAAACTCTCACGAATTCTAAACACACGGTTTTGTTCTCACGAACGATTTTCGATTACTTCTTAATCATATATTTCGAATGACATATGGTGGTATTTATAGATACCAATTAGATCTAATCCTAGTCTAAGAAGAACTCCTAATGCAAGATAAACAAATAAAGTCCTAAGGAAAGTAAATATAGACTTACCTAAACTACTTAGGCACATGCCTTTTATTCCAAATCCTAACCAAACTATTATTCCTAAGCTACTAAGGGAAATTGGCTCTTAGGCCTTCTAGAAGGATCGCGGGTTTTCTTGCTAGCGCGGTACTTCACCCGAACCCTAGCCATCGCGCGCTAGTCCTTGTCCTGCAAGGTCTCGGCTTGGTCGCCCCACGCGTCACACGCGTCTACTGCCTTGCGCCCCACATCGCGCGGATTCCCTTTAGTCGGTGCACTACACCTAGTCCATCGAGGACTCGCGCATGTCAGCTCCCACGTGTTTCGTGCGTCGCGCCTTGCGCGGTTGTTGCGCACGCTCACCTCATCGACCTTGTCGACCTTGTCGACCTCGTCGACCCACTCCTTTAGCGCGTCCGCGCCATCGCCATCATATCCCCGCTCGACCAGCGCCTTGTGCGTGACTCTCGTTATCGCAGCCCGCTCGTACCCGCTTGTCGAGCCCTTCGCGTCGTTCCAACCCACTCTCGCGTCTGCGCCACTGCAGCCGCCCCATGCGCACGCTGTCCACCCTTCATCCACCCCTCGTGCTCCTTCGGCCTTAGCGCGCATGCGTTGCTTGCGCCGGTCTCTTGCGCAAGCCTTACACCATTCACCCATTCCTCCGGGCTCAATCCTTTTGCTCTCATCATCCGCCCAATACTTAGCCGTACGCGTATCACTCGCCTTGTAACCTCTCCGGGACCTTTTAGCACGGTCTTGGTACTCATCCCGGGCTCTTGCGCGCTTCCTTTCTTGGCTTATGCGCGTCTCGTCCTTGGGCTCGGATGGGTCGATGACCACATCATCATCATTCCATCCCCGTTTGAGTTTGACCTTGTCCTCAAGGAGAATGAATTGAAGACTCTTCAATTCGACCGGCTCAGTTCCTTCGTCACTTGTGCATAGCTTGATCCTCTTCTTGGCCCTTTTGAACTCCATCGTTCCCGTTTTGAAATTGAAAACTATGGGCCCTAA
Source organism: Striga asiatica (assembly GCA_008636005.1). Taxonomy (NCBI): domain Eukaryota; kingdom Viridiplantae; phylum Streptophyta; class Magnoliopsida; order Lamiales; family Orobanchaceae; genus Striga; species Striga asiatica. Next base: position 416,515 of record BKCP01004927.1, read on the forward strand.
CGTCTCCAACCATTAGACCCCTAACACCACTTCGGGTCCTCCAAGATCTAGCGCAAACAAATCCACTTTCAGCTCTTCTCCTTGCACTTGTATCGGGACATCTTTGTATAGCTCCGAACTCCAAAGCTCTTCGTCGTTTGCCACTCGTACCCCAAATGGTACAACTCCGGTCATTGGTATCTCGAGCTTTGTGGTGAAGTCCAAGCTAACAAAATTGAGTGTTGACCCACTGTCGACCAACACATTGACCTTTCGTCCCAAAATCTCGGCCTCAAACCTCATCATCTTAGGTCTTTTTTCGGCTTTGACCATGTGCAGCATCTCCAATTGTGGATTCAAGTACAAGTGCCCTCCTTCACCGTGTGCTTCCTCGGGTTCGCATGTGTCGAGTAGGTAAACCTCTTTACCCTTGCACCTATGCCCGGGCGTGAACGGTTCATTGCACGAGTAACATAGACCCTTCTCGCGCCTCCTTTGCATCTCTTCGGAACTTACACGCCGCATGTAATTCAGTGGTCGAACCACCTCGATCACTTTTGCGTCCTCGATTAGCGGAGGTGGGTCCGCGACCGTACTCGTGCGCCGTGTCTCGACGCGTCCGTCACCTCGACTCGTCTTGCGGATTGCAATCAGATGGTCCTCTCGCATCCGTGCCGACTCCATGGCAGCTCGCATTGACCTCGGTCGATCTAATCGTACCTCGACAGCCAGCTCGGGCTTGAGCCCACCCACAAATGCTCCAACCAATGCACTCTCGGGCCACTCGCGCACTCGACTAGCAAGGCGCTCGAACTCTTTTTGGTAATCACGTAGACTACCACCTTGACGTATACGAGTGAGTGCCTCGTCATAGTCATGGTATTGGCTCGATCCAAAGCGCGTTATGATCTCCTTCTCGAAATCTCTCGAATGTACCCGTATACCTTTGCCTTTGTAGACGTGCGAGATCCATTGCCACCATACATTCGCCTCACCATCGAGATAGTAGGCGGCGATTTTGACTCGATCAGACTTGGGCACGTCATTGATCTCGAAATATTGAGTAGCTCGACTCAACCACGCGTCTGGGTCGGTCCCCGTGAACGTCGGCATGGTTAGCCTCGGCTTCTCGACCTTTCTCTCCTCGCGTCGACCAGACGCTCGTGTCCTCCTCGATCGTCGATCATGGTCCTCGTGGTCGGACTCGGAGCTGCTCGATCGAGCTGTGGTCGAACACGACCTATGACTTCCTCGCGGTCGTCGTGTAGCTCGAGCAAGTCGTGCCGCAAGATCGTGCACCATGAGCTCCAGCTTCGCAAAATTCTCGTTGGCAGCATGTTGTCCATCACCAAGGGATCTCATGCTCTCCTCCAACATCTCGAATCTCTCTCGGTTTGTCATGGCTTCTCTCTCTTCTTTTTTTTTCTTTTTTTTCTTTTTCTTTTTCTTTTTTTGATAACTCTCGAACAAAACTCACACACACTATGTAAAATATATATATATTTTTTTTTTTTATAACACTCAACCCTCACGAAAAGAAAAAGGGAAAATTCGAAAAAGAAGAAGATAGAAAAAGTTAAACAAAACACACGATCAACACCTCTCAATGAAAGCACCAATGATGAAGTATCGTGTGTTTTCCCAACTCGATTGTCTCGATCCAAGCTTTGCCACGGCTTGTCCTTCGACGATAGGTGTGGACGACTCGGTTATTAGCCTTATCTTCTCACGATTTTGAGATGGTTCGGGTCTTAGCCTAGCCAACTCGATTTGTATGATAAAACTCTTACGAATTCTAAACACACGGTTTTGTTCTCACGAACGATTTTCCATTACTTCTTAATCATATATTTCGAATGACATATGGGTGGTATTTATAGATACCAATTAGACCTAATCCTAGTCTAAGAAGAACTCCTAATGCAAGTAAACAAATAAAGTCCTAAGGAAAGTAAATATAGACTTACCTAAACTACTTAGGCACATGCCTTTTATTCCAAATCCTAACCAAACGATTATCCCTAAGCTACTAAGGGAAATCGGCTCTTAGGCCTTCTAGAAGGATCGCGGGTTTTCTTGCTTGCGCGGTACTTCACCCGAACCCTAGCCATCGCGCGCTAGTCCTTGTCCTGCAAGGTCTCGGCTTGGTCGCCCCACGCGTCACACGCGTCTACTGCCTTGCGCCCCACGTCGCGCGGATTCCCTTTAGTCGGTGCACTACACCTAGTCCTTTGAGGACTCGCGCTTGTCAGCTCCCACGTGTTTCGCGCGTCGCGCCTCGCGCGGTTGTTGCGCACGCTCACCTCATCGACCTTGTCGACCCCTTTGCCCTTCTCGACCTCGTCGACCCACTCCTTTAGCGCGTCCGCGCCATCGCCATCATATCCCCGCTCGACCAGCGCCTTGTGCGTGACTCTCGTTATCGCAGCCCGCTTGTACCCGCTTGTCGAGCTCTTCGCATCGTTCCAACCCACTCTCGCGTCTGCACCACTGCAGCCGCCCCATGCGCACGCTGTCCACCCTTCATCCACCCCTCGTGCTCCTTCGGCCTTAGCGCGCATGCGTTGCTTGCGCCGGTCTCTTGCACAAGCCTTACACCATTCACCAATTCCTCCGGGCTCAATCCTTTTGCTCTCATCATCGGCCCAATACTTAGCCGTACGCGTATCACTCGCCTTGTAACCTCTCCGGGTCCTTTTAGCACGGTCTTGGTACTCATCCCGGGCTCTTGCGCGCTTCCTTTCTCGGCTTATGCGCGTCTCGTCCTTGGGCTCGGATGGGTCGATGACCACATCCTCATCACCAAGTCCCAATGCACGAGGTCTCGTGCCAGAGCCTCGTGCCAAGTCCAGTGCTGACCCGAGCCGGATCAGCTTGGCCCAGTCAGCCTCGGTGCTTGTCCAGCAGCACGCACGAGTGCCCAGTGACCTCGGGGACGGCCGGTAGCGCCCGTGTGGCCTCTGCCCGTGTCTGTCCGGTGCCAGCAGGTCTGGCCAGTGCCCGTCCGTGCCCAGCCGCACTAAAGGCCCTCAGTCGAGCCTCGGCCGTGCCCAGCGTGCACCCGAGCCAGCGCCCGACCGCCCGGTCCAGCCGAGTCGGCGGTCCAACCAGTTAGCGAACCGGCCGGTTCAACCGGCGGTTCGAGTCCGTTTTGATTCGTGACTTCCGGTGCGAGTCTTTTTGCAGAATTTTAGTATTTTTTTCGAGCCGAGCCAGTCCAGTCTTAGTATATATATAGTCCGAGCATTTTTAGCATATAATTTAATATTCCGAGCATTATACTTAGCATTATTTTGCTTAAAATTTTATGTAGCCTAAGGAGAGTCGAGTTCAGTTATCAGGTGGAGGTCATGTACTGGATTCCACATTATATATAATATATGTACCATGACAGAGGTATGTTCGAGACAGTTAGTTTTTCCAGGTGATTGGCCGACCTAAGGGCCTTTCGAGTTTTACCTGGTACCGGTGGAGGCCGAGGGCCTTAATATCCCATCAGGGTGTGCACACGAGCGACCGAGGCCGAGGGTCTTTTGACCACAGTAAAGAAAGAAAAGAAAAGTTTACAATTTCAGCTCTTATATATTTATGCTCATGACACGTTATTATAGATGATGTTTTATTCAATACTGGTCTTTGTGGAGCATAGTGGTTTGCTCACGCCCCCATTGTGTTTTTCAGGAGACGGAGTCCAGCGTGCCGGGTGAGTTATGTGTGGCAAAGTGTGGTCATGATAGTCGAGGACATTGTTACGCACATTTTATGTCCTTGTATTTATGATCATGTATTTTCGGATATGTATGCATGTTTGTTGTATTTCAGATATGCTTCCGCTAGCAGACTTAGACTGTGCGAGACAGTTCAGACATTGCATGTTTAATTCCATTATCCGTAGCGGATAGTTTGGCTGCATGTTTTATTTATGTCTGTGAACAAGTTAAGAAGTGTTTATCTGTGACATCCCGCAACAAGTTAGTGTTTTCGAAAACCAAGCTCGCACCACCTTTCGAAAACAAAAGCAAAAAAAAAAAAAATTTACTCTGATTTTTCAAAGCTAGTAAGGCGGGGTGCCACAGCCAGACCTTGTCTAATCGGGTAAACCCGATCAGCCTGACAAGGTAAACGTATTCATCTAATCGGACAAGTCCGATCAGCCTGACGAAACAAACAGCCGACCTTGTCTAATCGAGCAAAGTCCGATCAACCTAACGAGGTAGACACATCTGCGTCCCTCTAAAACCTGAAGTATCGCCATAGATAGGGCGCTGCTACAAAAGATAGATGAGCTTCGTTGAAGTTCACGAACTATAGTTTCTAAGATTTTTCATGGATCATTCTGAGGCCACATTGGAATGAGTGAGAAACCAAGTTTAGAGCTAGATATGCATATTTCAGTTTTGAGAGGTAAAATTGTACCTATGTACTTTTATTTTAGTAAATTTGTATATATTGGTAGTATGAGTTCTGACTTAGTACCCTAGCTCTGTATTTTCGAGGACAAAAATATTTTAAGGAGGATATGTTGTAACACCCCGAATCAATAATAATATTAAGAACGGTTTCACTGCGCGACTATAAGTGAAACCCGTATTTTCAGAAATTCCGAGTTATGTTTTATATGCTAAATGCTCAATTATGTTAGATTATTTCCTAAGTGTGATAGATCATTCTTTGGAATTTTTATGTCAAGTTAAGGCCAAGATCAATCCATTAGTTTGGGTATATCAGTGATTCCGATCCGACCTTAGAAATTCATAAGTTTCGATTCATATAACTCGCGCCCTAGTGCCGCGAGTCGAGCCCTAGCCAAACCTTAGTATCATAATACTTAGAAATTTTCTCCGTATGTTGATGCTTTAAGTTCAAGCCCTAGAACTCATTCTCAAGCCCTAGCTGTTGCCCCGAGTCGCTCGCACCAAGGCCGTCATCGTGCCGAGCCTTTCCGCGCCCGAGGTCCAAGACCATGCCCAAGTCTTAGCCAATCATTAGTATAATTTTTCTAAGTGTTTTTTTTATCACAAGAGGGGGCATTAGCCTTATCCCAAGTCATTCCATGGGAGTAGCCCGCGCAGTCCGCGCGCTCAGCCCAACAGGCCGCGTCTAGTGTCGCGCGCCCAGGCCCAGCGCCATCATGTACAACCCATCATTTTGAGCCCAATGTGCATTAATTCGGCCCAATTCCTTCATGACCCAAGTGTTAAGGACATAATGAGGATTAAATTAAGCTAAGATGGCCTTAACAAATATTAAAGGAAGTCAACCTAGCATGGGTGCAAAGAAGAATGATGGGCAATGTATTATTTTATTCATAAATGGAGTCTTTGTTCCCCATGCATGCTCCAGACCTGACCAAACCTCTTTTGTCCCCCATAATGCTCTGAAAACCCACCATAAAATCCCATAAAACGTGCCCCATCACCAGCCCAAGGATCTATGTGCATGGAGTGAAGGTAAGGCACCCATTTTTGTTCCCCCTGGACCAAAACATAGTAATATCTACCTCCCAGCTATTTAAACCTCATTCCTCAGCCATGTTCTACTCTTGGACACTTATAAACTCGAGCATATTGAGAGAGATAGATGGAAAACTGAAAGAACACCCCTGAGCCCCACACACGTGCAAGGAGGAAGAGGAGAAGAGGACCGAGTCAACTTGTTCATGAATTTATGTCATTTTGCACTCCCGAGTCTTATCATCATGCATGTGAGTTTAAGCTATCATTTTAGCCTCATTCACCATGATTTATTATGATAAGTATGCGTCCTTGATCATTTGAGTATGTTTGAGAAGTTGGTTCGGTGAGTTAGTGTTCGTACGTGCCATTTAGGCCCTACCGAACCACATGCATGTTGACTCGGGGTCTCCTAGTTGGTTCGGTATATATGCCTTTTATATCATGTTGAGTTGATATGTGTTGCATGCCACCAAAAAAGTAGCCGGATGGCCGGCAAGGGCAAGCCATGGTCACTGGCCGCGCCTATAGCGTGCAGTGCCGGCCCCGTGCCTGTCCGTGCCTTCAGAGGCTAGCCTTGGCCAGTGCGCGCGCCCGGTAGGCGCGAGGCACTCAGTCCGCGTGCATGCAACTGTGCCCACAGCGCTCAGTCCGTGCCGTGTGCATAGCATCGACGCCCAGAACAACGTGCACAGCGCCCGGCAGTGCCGTGCCAGTCCTAGCGCACGAGGTCTCGCGCTAGAGCCTTGTGCCGTGCCCAGTGCCGACCCAAGTCAGTCTGCTGAGTCCAGTCGGCCACGGTCTGTGCCCCAGCAGCACGGCCGAGTGCCCAGTGCCCTCAGGGTCGCCCGACAGGCTCGAGTGGCACCAGCCGCTCCCGTGCCAACCCGTGTAGTGTCTGGCCGGGTCTGTCCTGAGCCCAGCTGTAGCAGTGCTTGTTCGCGTCCGGTCGCACCACCGGTGCTCAGCACCGCGTAAGGGCACCAGCATGGCCTGGCGTAGGACCGAGCCCGGTCAGCCCAAGCCAGAGCCCGAACGCCCAGCTCAGCCCGGTTCGGTCCAACCAGTCAGCGAACCGGCCGGTTCGATCGGTTGTTCGAGTCCGTTTTGATTCGTGACTTCCGGTCCGAGTCTCCTTACAGAATTTTAGTATTTTTTCGAGCCAAACCAGTTCAGTCAAGTATGCCAGTCTAATAATCCGGACTTAGTATATTTTTAGGGAACCATTACAGCGTTCCCTTTCATCCGGCTAAGTGAGCAAATAGAACCGAGCATCATAGCATATCATTAAGCATTCTGAGCATATACTTAGCATTTATTTGCTTATAGGTTCATGTAGTTTAAGGAGAGTTGAGCCTCCGACAGCTACTTCAGTATCCAAGCACTTGCAACAGAAATCTACAGCATATCAGGTGGGAGCCTTTTACAAGGCGTCACATTGCGCATTTCAGTTATTCTGTATGAGGTATGTGAGTAAGTTAATTTCCCGAACGGTCGAGTTATCCCGTTTGTGGCCCAGTTACATCTTCCAGGTGTGAGGTCGAGGCCCGAAAGGGTCTTTTGACCACAGTTAGTTATGCACATAAGCGGCAGAGGGCCGACTGGGTCTTTTGACCACAGTTGATGTGCACACGAGTGGCCGAAGTAAAGGCCTATTTGAGACCACAATATAAGTATAAGAAAAGTTTTCCATTTCAGCAAACTTATTTATTACATGCTGCTTTAAGTTTATGTTATAGTTAAGATTATTACGGTTCTAGTTTTCCCACGAGCATTCAGATGTGCTCACACTCCCACAGTTTTCATATTTCAGGTGTCGGAGTCCAGTGTGTCGGGTGAGCAGACGTGGAAGACGTGGTCATGAGCAGTGGACATTTTTATACACATCTTATGTTTTAAAAATTCATGCACATGTAATAATATGTAATATGGGTGTGTGTACTATGTATTATTCAGTAAAGCTTCCACTAAACTAGACAGTGCGAAACACTAAGACATGCGTGAGTGATTTCCATTCTCCACATTGGATTTACTTGGTTGCATGTTTTATTAAGTAAGATAAGGAAGTTTTTCGTAGCATCCCGCAAGTAAGAAAGCATTTTCGAAAAACCAAGCTCGCACGATATTTCGAAAATAAAAAGCGAAAAATTTTACTCTGATTTTCAGTATTCAAAGACTAGTAGGACGTGGTGTTACAAATCCAATCGCGCCACGTGTATTCCGCACATGGGGTAAAGATTCCTCTGTATTCTCCTCAAAGGCTCTTGTGCTCGACCATTTCTAAGTTAATCCTCGGACTGCTCTCGGTTTGTGAAGTGGTCGATCAAACAACCCCTTGCCCGACATGTCAATCTTCGACCAGATCCTCCTTGGACCTGGGACCAACTTGCTCTTCTTGTACTCGAATCCTCCGAACACTGTTCTCGTGGTGCTCAACCACGACCATTCTGCTCGGTTCTGTTCGGGAAAGACAGTCTGTTTAATTTGCTTGACTCGTTCGACCGTCCTAGTGGGCTGGTTTACTTCTATGGGTATAATATCTCATATCATCTATTCCCCCCCCCTCCCCGCCCACTCTGGTCGAGTCTGAATGACTCAATCTAAGAGTAGTTATTTGTCCCTCCATTTAACTGTCGTGCTTTCCATCGATTGTTGACCACATGATGAGTATTCTCCTGCTCTTCGACCAGTTTTCCTCTTTGACCGCCATTGTAAGATTCACATCCGCCATCTGACACTTATGTCAGGAACATCAATCATTGCGTGTCCTTGCAATTTGCGCACCTTCGTGTTTCGTGTCTCTTTAATGTTCCCAGCTGTTGGATTTCACCTTTAATCCAATGGCTATTTCTCCACCTCTTCATCTTACTTTCATATTATTCACTTATAAATATCCACACATAGTAATTTTTGTACATTCTTCACTTTCACCAAATTTTGAATTCACTAGTGCCCTAGCTTTCTCTCGTCTTCGTGCTCTCAGCAATCAGTTTATCTGCATGTACAAGATTTTCGTCAATTTCTCCAACTGCTGTCATGAGAAGTCCTCTGCAACTTGAGTTTATGCTTTTTGTTTTTGATTTCTCATGGTTTTCAATTTTCTCGAATTTCTGTTCGCCTTGCTATCGCGAGATCCCCTTTCTCTCCCATTCTTCTTCCTTCCTCAAAAACCCTAAAGATCCTTTCTTTTGATATTTTGTCTTTTTATTTTTTATATTCCAACACCTCTAACGAAAACGATCACTTCTCTGGGAAGGATATGTCTTCTCCATCCTCTTCCACTTCCCTCAATAACTCCGTTTGGGAGGTTTTCGATGCTACTCCCCTCTCCATCACCAAACCTGTTAATTCTGATGGCACTCCTTTCGAGCATCCTCCTCTCCGTCAACCTCTCGTCTGATCGATTAACCAGACGAGGATGTCCTTGACCATTTCCCCTCAACCATTGCTCTCGACTTGCTTTCGTCGCAGATGATGCCGCTGACGTAGTTCTCTAGGAGGGTGAGGACCATGTCCCTCTCCCTCGCCGCTCTGTTCCGTCTAATCCCAGTGCTTCGACTAAAACCAAAACCAAAACCTCCCAACGTAAGTCTTCAACCACCCAAGCTTCTTCCAAAATGCCCAAAACCAAGACTTCGACTAAACTAACCTCTTCTAAGATCTCAATGACCAAACCTTCAACCAGTAGTCCTGCTCCTCGTAGAAAAACTAAGAAACCTAGCTCGACTTCTCACCTTGGCGGGTGGATCCAACCATCCTATGAGGCCTTTCGCAGCCCCAGCCACGACGACACCTATGATAATCCTCCCCATGGTAGCTACACCTTTTTTGTGATCCAATTTGGCCTTGGTATCCGTTTCCCTCTCTCTCCCGACCGCGTCAAGATATGTGACTGGTTCAGGCTTCCTTTGAATCAACTCCCCCCAAATGCTATTCGCTTCATAACGACCTTCATCATCCTACCTCATATTCTTCTAGGTCGATTCGACCAAGACTTCTTCCATTATTGATATGTGCCTTCCAAATAGACCAATGGGCTCTATCATAAGAGCCTGAATGGAGCTCACTTCATTTTCGACATCCCCTCAAACAGCCCTAAGTGGAAGCGCAAGTTCGTATATGTCAAGCCTGACACACATTTCTCTTGGAATCCACCCCTTGGCTCAAAGAATTGAGCTCGAGAATCCTTCTCCAGAACCCCTCTTCGACCAACGCATCTCCATTTGAAATTCCAAACCCGTCACCTTGAACAACTTTCTCAAAGATGACAATCTCTTGCATTACTGTGGTTTGCTCAGCCACAAAACCTTGCCTCCTCCCGATTAGAAAATCCTCGACTCTATTCAAGTAGATGGCGACCCAGGTAGTTTTCGACCAGTACTCTCGAGTATATACTATTCACTATTGTGCTAACTTTCCTTATGTTTTGTTGCAGAGATGCCCGCTGCCCAAGAGAAAAGTTCATCTTAAGAAGAAGTCAACCCAGCAATCAGCTCCTCAACCATCCGACTCGCCCACGCCACAGCACGACCTCTCCGCCTTTCCCCAATAAACCGACGCACACACCACTTCGAGCAAAGAACCATAACTCGCGGGGCAAGATATACCAACATCGACCAATCCCGTGGTCGAGCAACAACCAACTTCTCCTTCGGCTCATTCAACCAACCCTGTGGTCGAACAACATCCAACCTCTCCCCCTCCATAGCTGCACGAAGCAACTCGGGGAAAGCGTCACCTCACTGAGGAGAGTGAGGGGAGCAATATGCGACTCTGAGTCGAAGAGACTTCGCATGCCATCGCTCCTCCCTCGTCACTAGAGAGGGCTAGTAGGAAAGATATCATATCATTTTTCAAGGATGTCCTTCCCGCTGCCGACCTCTCAAGCGGCAACACCAATTTCAAGTCTCGGGGTGAGCGCATCGCTCATCTGCTAGCTTTTGAAAAACTTATTTCAACTTTGTCCTTTCCAACCCCATATCCTCTTTTCCTGCATTCCTTATACATATTTGTGTTGATAATCAGACCTTGATTGAGCTTGTTCTAGTTGCCGAGCAACTGATGTCTGGCTCCAGGCGATCCATTATTGAGCTCGAGCAGGAGCTGTCGGTGCACCAAGACACCATCAACCGAATCACCTAGCAGCGCTTCGATCTCCAAGAGCTTCACATAATCGAGAGACTGAAGTTGGCCAAAAAAATTGAAGTCCTCAAGCATGCGCTCAAGGCGGAGAAGGCTGCTCGAGAGGCAGAAAAAGCTGCTCGAGAGGCTGAGAAGAGTCGCACAGCACATGCCACAGATGTCCGAGCTCGCTAGCTACTATGGATGACTAAGATCGGAAAATAATTTTTGCAGGAACTCCGTGAACAAGTGGTGGCCGACTACCTAAGGTCACCACAATTTTTTAAGGCAATATAGGAGTTGGGCGTCGACTACTTCCAATTCTCCATGGAGAAGGCGGTCGAGCAAATTGCCATAGAAGACTTCGAGGGTGATCCTGACATGGAATTGGGACAAAATGCCCAAAATGCCAACAGATTTCCCAGGTTATCGCGATCTGCCAATCAATCATCTCTGGTGGTCGAGCATCCTCGAGCGTACTCTGTCTCGGTCTGACACTTTGAAGTTATACTTTCAGCTGCCTAACAGCCTTGCTCCACCTATTTTCTTATCCTGGGCTATGGCTGAGTTGACTTTCTTGCGACCGTTATCACATACGGTTGAATCGACTTTCGGCTCGAGCCATCTGATCGATCAAGCACCCGAGTCCGAGGCTAACGTCGAGAAAACTCCTCAAGAACATGCTATCAATGTTGAGAACACTCCAAATGCTATTTAAGAAAATTGTATTTTTATTTTTGCATGAAATATGTACTTGTTTTGCCAATGTTGTGTACCAAAAGATTTCTTTTTTGAATATGTGTCTTGAAGACTTTAAACTTGTATGTATGTCATGGTTATTGTCCCATTTCTTCTTTACACTTATCTTTTTTTTTTTTCTTAAATCGACCATAACTCCACGAACACAACAATTCCATGAAAATTTGAACTCGAGCAATATTTCACCAGGACAAGTGGGGTTTATGTTACGTTACTCCTTTTAATCAACCACTTATTGACGTCATTCCAAGGTATCTCGTAAATCGAACACCCCACTTTGTGAGATACCACAAGATTTATTCCCAATTATTCTTGTAGATTGACCTATCACTAGGGGTTTATTTGACTCTGCTTTTATCACCTCAATCACATGCCCACCCTCAAAAGGAGTGGTCGATGCGACCATCCAGTCTCTTCTCCTAAAACATGATGAATTTTTTCTTCACGCAGCTCAAATACCTCGAACGACTCCTATATCTTGTTAAATAGTATTAAGCGTTATTTCATTTTCTGTGTATCGTACGTGTTCAATTTCCTTAACTCAAACACTTGCCCACCCCAAATGATGTTCAAAGCAAGTGACCACCCAACATCATGGCCTTAATCATGGTGGATTTTTTGGCTTCGAACACATGACCACCTTGAAGGGGGTGGTTGATACATGCGACCATTTAGCCTCACGGCCTTAGTCGTGATGGATTTTATCTTTTCGAACACATTCCCACCCTCCAAAGGGGTAGTCGATACATGCGACCATTCAACCTTGCGGCCTTAGTCATGATGGATTTTACGCCTTCAAACACATGCCCACCCTCAAAGGGGTGGTCGATACATGCGACCAGCCTCATGGCCTTAATCATGATGGAATTTTTTCTTCAAACACATGTCCACCCTCAAAAGGGTGGTCGATACATGCGGCCATATAGCCTCGCGGCCTTAGTCATGATGAATTTTACTCCTTCGAACACATGCCCACCCTCAAAGGGTTGATCGATACATGTGACCATCCAGCCTCATGGCCTTAATCATGATGGATTTTTTTTTCTTCGAACACAAGCCCATCCTCGAAGGGGAGGTCGATACATGCAACCATCCAGCCTCATGGCCTTGATCATGATTGATTTTATGCCTTCGAACACATGCCCACTGTGAAGGGGATGGTCGATACATGCGACCACCAGCCTCACCGTCTTAGTCGTGATGAATTTTTTGTTTTTTAACACATGTCCACCCTCAAAGGGGTGATCAATAGTGGTATCTCCAAAACCTCCGACTGGCTGAAATATCTAGCTCGAACAACTACCTCACCGGTTGAACACCGAGTACTTGCAAAGAACTCTCACACCGGAGGGATTTTTCGGTGAAAGCCTTCGATGCTTAAGTCAATATAAGCTTTTCTCAATCCTCCCAAGTTAGAATGGATAAATCGTGCTCAAAAGGTAAAGCTCACCCCTATATATAGGGATGAGATATCTGATTCTAGAGGCTACACAAAGCTGCCCGGGCCTATCCGTTCGTTCACACGCAGTGTGCGTGTGTCAGAGACAGTTATCGCCATAGACAAATCTATTCGCGCCACGTGTCCTCCACAATTGGAAAAAGATTCCTCTGTATTCTCCTCGAACTCTTATGCTTAACCATTTCTAAGTCGATCCTCAGACTGCTGTCAGTGTGTGAAGTGGTCGATCAAACGACCCCTTGCTCGACAGGTCAATCTTCGACCAGATCCTCTATGGACATAGGACCATCTTGCTCTCCATGTACTGGAATCCCTCGTTCACTGTTCTCGTGGTGCTCGACCACGACCATTCTGCTCTGTTCTGTTCGGCCAAGACGACCAATTTTCTTAACTCGTTTGACCGGTCTAGTGGGTCAGTTTACCCCTCTTGGTATAATATCTCATTTCAAACAATTAGTAAAGGAAAAAAGGAAAAAAAAAAAGTTTATAAGTTGAATATATTGTCCAAAATGTGAATAAAATGAAATGAAATAATGAAAAGTAGTTGAGTATAATGTGATTGTTGATATTCACTTTTCATTAACCTTTTCTATGTCTATATATTCAACCTTTCGCCTAGTGATTGAAAGCATGGTAGCAATCACATTTTGTTTCTAACATCTTTCACTATACAGATTTTCCGACTCCAGGAATAATTTAGAACATCTCAGAATTGAAGCCTCACCTGAAACTTTCAAGATCATTTCTGAAACATGGCTCATAAGATGCATGTTTTGCTCGTTGAGCATGAAATCATCGACCATGATATATACTTGAAAATGTTGCAGCATTTCTCATGTGAAGGTAAGTGAAACAATTCTGAACCTCTCCAATCACATGTAAAGTGAATTTTGGTTTTTCTTCTTTTCATACGTTCTTTTCGTTTTATTTTTATTTTTATTTTTACTTATATTATGATTGTGGATGCAAATATGTGAAACTTGAGCTCATGGGTGAAACCTTAATATTAAACAATTAAAGCGAGTTGACATAATTCTTTGTGAGGAAAAATTCTAAAAAAATAAAATAAATGCTATTCATCTCAATAAGGTCATCGTCACTACAAGAAAAATAATGAAACTTCAATGAAAATATATCCTAATGAAAGTCTAATGACAATTCAAATGAATATTCAAACATTATATTTTCTATTGGGTCATATCCAAATAGTCATCAATAAAAAATACAACTAAAATCTAATGACAATTCAAATGAATATTCAAACATTATATTTTCTATTGGGTCATATCCAAATAGTCATCAATAAAAAATACAACTAAAATATTCCGCTAAAAGAGTTTCCCACTGGAATTTTTGTTAGATTATGATAATTCTAATGGCAATTTTTCCAACGAGTTCAAATATTCCTCAAAATGAAATTTTTGCTAGAAATTGCATATTCTCAAGAAAATTCCTAGAGAATAAACCGTTGGAAATTAGTTGTTAGAATTATCAAATTATATCAACGAAACCTGTATCAATGGAATATCTGTTGTAATTTTTATTTGAATATTTTAACGTTGGGAATCGATAATTTTTTATAGTGCGCACATACACTACACATATAAAGACAAAACCTAACTGCTAGCCTAGAGACATATATGTCTCCATGATATGTAATGGGATTAAAGGTTCTTATCCTCAGCTGAAGATTATTAATTAGCTGGGAATGTGGCTTAAGCCTACTTTATGATGAGGCTCGAGATACTGTTTGAAACCACATAATTGGATTTGAATTATTTGTAGGCCATGTTTTGACCATGAAGTATCTCTAACACCGGAGATTGGAGCATGTAAATGTTTGAATAGATGTCTATGTTAAGGAATGCATTAGAGATGCTGTTTTTTTTTTTTTTTTTTAACTTAATAGGTGACAATAATATTTTATGTCATTTTTCCGTACTCCTTAACAGATATAAATTTTTTACAATGATTAACACTCAATTGTATTGCACTTTTTATATGCACTCTTTTCTATCAGCTAAGCTCTTTTATAAACTAATGTAGTAGAAGAAAAAATTGTTTCATATTCATTTTATGACTTGTAATGAAAGACGTGGAAAAAAATCTCAAAACTATTTTAGATTTAATGAGAAGTTATACCTAAAGTTGAAAATCGTTTAGTTTTTGTTAGTCAAATTGAATTTAAGTAGCTCCAAAGTTGGTTATAATTGAAAATGGACAAGTTAGGCATCCATAAAATGATTCAGCAACACCAATGGCAATAGTGTCCATCACGCTGCGCAACAGCTGTCACGCCTGCGATGCCTATCACACCATTAACTACTCGTAGGTGTCTGGTGGTTTGTCCGTTGTAGAAGCACGTCGTGGGAACGATGAGCCTACAACTTTGACGCTTCTGCTTGTGTCGAAAGGTTGCCAACAAGTTTTGGTCGTCTTTTTACGCACTGGGTTTCTTTAATTATTGAAAATTTAAATAATTGACATTTCATTTTCAAAACTAATACCACTCAAACTTATTATTATGTCAGATCAAAATCCACCTCCAAAAATTAGCATAATAATCCATACGAGATCATTTTGGTGACATCGTCTCCTAAAGCATTAGGACCCAATTGTACGATATAATCAATGAGACACCATATAAACAATACTACTCTACAACTCATTGGACATTCTGACTTAACGACTAAGTCATACAATTTGATGAATCAGAGGAATACATACTGAGTATTCGTGATTGATATTAGTGGTCGCGATCTTCAAGCATCGCCATGTCGAGTGTGGTGGCGTGGTCGGAGTTGGTATCGGTGTTCGGCGAACGTCATGGGGGTCCTTGCGACGGTCGAGGCAGCGGCTTAGCCAGGGTTTTTCCCTCTGCTGGCCTTCTCTAGTGTTGGGAAGGTTGGCTCCTTAGGTGGCGCGCGTGCGGTGGTGCGGCAGCTTTGGAGTGTGCGTTGGGAGGTTGTGGAGTGGGTCGGCTTAGGTTGCGCCTGTGGAGTACTAGGAGAGGCCAACGAGTCTGTGGTCCATATATAGTTAGCCTATCATGGGAGTTTCTAGATCCATTTTTTTGGGCCATGGATCTTGTGGTTTCACTCGGTAGTTTTGCGTTAGGTGTTGGTTCGGGATACGGTGGTCCGTCCGGTGCGGAGGGCTTTAGATTTTCTCTGTTTTAGCTTTCGTTTGTTTAGGCATGTTTTTGTGTGTTTGTGTTGTTCTGTTTGTGTTTTATTTTCTTCTCTCCCGTTAGGAATGTATTTGGTGTATTCTCCTGTTGGAAGCTTTTGTTTTTTAAAATTCTTTTAGGAGTTTTTTAGTTGTATTTTGGTG
The DNA here is from genome assembly GCA_008636005.1 of Striga asiatica. Lineage (NCBI taxonomy): Eukaryota > Viridiplantae > Streptophyta > Magnoliopsida > Lamiales > Orobanchaceae > Striga > Striga asiatica. The sequence goes on from BKCP01004927.1 coordinate 432,619, forward strand.
TAGGTAAACTCTCGGCTGCCGTCGATATGTACGTGTAGTCCTCCCTACTAGAGTCAGCTGTTCAGATTATTCGGCCGTTTGGCTTTAAATTCGGCTGGATATCTGTTCTCTAGTCTCGTTTGTATTGTGAATATAAGTGATTCCTATCGTTCCGAAAAAAAAAGAAATAAAATAAAAAAAAATAGTACAATCTATACTTGATGTCTACTTTATTTATATTGTCAGTAAAACTGAAATTATCCTCTAATGTCTAGTTCAATACATACAAAGTGCACTAGCATAATTCGGTAGTTAAGACAAAAACTATTTACAAATTATGCTACAAACATTTCAAGATCTCAATTGTGAACCTTATTTATATTTTAGAAGGAACTAATAATACGATTTTCCATGTAATGACATATACCATATAATATATAATATAAAATAATTGAACAAGTTGCATTGCCTTACACGAAATGTAAATGCGAAAACTTTTGACTAATTTCAATTCTCACTCAAAATGATTATTGGTTCAAACCAAAGCAAAAAATTTAGTATACAAACCAACGCTTAAAAGTTTCACAAACATTGAATGAACATAATCCAATACGCTTTTGGTATTATGGATGGTTGTTCTAAACATTACCTTTTCTGCTTTCCCGAAACACAATGTTCACACGAGTAGTTTGCACACATTGACATTTTTTAATAGCCTTTTTCTTTGCAAAGTCTGCAAGAATTTTTCACTAGCATGTCTTAACCACATATGCCATAACTTGGTCGCTTCTAACTCCTTGTTGATGGAATCTGCTATTGTTGTTGTCCCAATTGCCATACAACCTATATAGTAATACAAGTTAGTCCTCCTAATGCCTTTCAATATCACGAGTGAGCTGATGTTTCTTTCATAACACCATCTGCAAAATCATAATCAAGTCTTTGGATATAAAACTTCCTATTGAGTTTATATTGTTTTTCAAAATCAAAATATATATATCGAACATTAATCGTAACTCTGATCAATCCATCACGATTCTTCAGTTGCATTGACCCTATCTCGTATGAACAACTCCTCTTTTCATCTACTAAAAAATGAATAACCACTCCCTTATCGGAGATATATGATAGGTGAATCAAGAACCCAAAATGTTTTCATCTAAATGAGATAATGAAGTTGAAACTACACGTGAAAACTCCAAGCCATCACTTTCACCCTCGAGAACATATACATCTTGGGTAGATTTGTATTGTTTCTTCAATTGCAAACAGTCTTTCTTCAATTTTCTATTCTCGTGGTAGGTAGCACACTCGTCTTTGTCAAACTTGACTTTGGAATTTGATATACCTCGTCTATTCTTCTTTTGGATCTACAAATGATTTTTTAACCAATTCTTCATATTTTGTTGTTTCATTCATCGTGTAATATTTATTCTTCTTCCTCAACAGATAGCTATACAAAATAGAACTTGTTATAGAAAGATTTATACCGTCTTTTTCATGGTCTAAGGTAGTCTACATGTGCTCGAATTAATCGGGATGAGATGATAAAAAAAAAAGTCATAGTAAAATATGCATTGCCTAATGTGACGTCCAAATTCAACAAATCTATAACCAATTGTTAAATGCAATGACGTGATTATTCATCGGTGTGTCATAACGATATTCAAATTGGAACAGTCTCTTTTTCATGAGGAGCTTATTCTAGCCACTATAGAAAATTTTCCATCCAAAGACTTCCACAGCGTGTGAGCACAATTCTTATTCTTGAACACGCACTTCTTGTCTCTAGGAAAATACGAATGAATTATTCCACATGCTAATGAAATTTATATTCTTTGAATCCTTCTCATCAACAACGTTTGGATTCTCTTATTTGATGGAAAGGTCAACACCGTTGAAAGAGACAATTCAACAACTGACCTTGCCACATGCCGAAATGACTAGTAACATAAAGTATCTCAACCGGGAGTCTAACTTTCGGCATCACTGTCTTTGATGGAATGAATAGATTGATGCATCCTTGGTCTCCATGGCCATCTCGAACTCGAATACAATACCTTTCCCGCTGAATGAACCTAGGTCAAACATTCTCTTGTATACCACTTGTTGGGGTATGACGGAAGACATACCTGACGAAAATACCCAGAACTCGAATACATTACCTCCCCGCCGAATGGACCTAGGTCAAACCTTCTCTTGTATACCACTTGTTGGGTATCACGAAAAACATACCGGATGAAAATACTCCCACAAAAAAAGCACTACTACAAAAAGAAAATAAACAGTGCAAAGAAATACAAAACAAGAAACGCCTGTACACAACAAATAGATAACGAAGTTACGCCATCTCTAGCCACTGCCAACCGCAACTCCCACTACAAAAAAATTGTTATATTCTACGAAAAATCCTATGGCAATATATTCCAATGGAAATTACAACAGATATTCCAATAATATAGCTTCCGTTGGAATCATTCCAACAGAAGTTCTAACAAAAATATTCCGTTGGAATGTATTTTTCATTGGAATTTTAGTTGAAATTTGATGATTCCAATGGCTTTTCACCTTAGAAATTTCTATTGGAAATTTTATTTCCCCTTTGAAAAATCTACCGTTGGAATCCAATGGAAAACTCATTCCAATGAATATTTTTGTTGGAATTTTCGTTGGAATAATTCCAACTGAAATAATAGCATTGAAATATCCATTTGAATTGCCGCTGGAATTCTATTGGAATATATTTCCATTGGAATTTCATCATTTTCTTGTAGTGTCCAACTTCATTATTTTCATGAATAAAATACAACTAGGGTTAAATAATCCAAAGTTTAGTATTTTATTAATTTAGGATTTTCTATTGAGAGATATGAGAAGAGAATAAGGTGCAATTATATAACTCAAAGAAAAATGACCTATTAATAATAAAAAACTCTTACACGTCTTTGTTACGAATCCAATTTTCGTCACTTTCATCCATTTTCCGGACGCGTGGCTGGCATAAATCGAGTGGGATCTCATCGGGGTAAGTGGTTCTTGGAATGAGAATTTGATTAATAACATTTTTTTACCCATTGATGCTCAAAAGATTCTCTCTATTCCCTTGAGTATTAACCAATCTGCAGACCGATTAATTTGGCACCACTCGAAAAGTGGTTCTTATACGGTGAAAATTGGCTACCATTTTTTGAAATCCCTCCCGAATGACTCCCGAGAAACTTGTTCGAATAGCAATATGAGGTGGTGGAAAACCTTGTGGAAAATAAATGTTGTTCCGAAAGTTAAACTTTTTATATGGAAACTGAGCAATCAGGCTTTTCCTTCTTCCGAGAATTTGGCTCGGCGGCACATAAATGTGGAAGTTAAATGCCACAGATGCGGAGGTTGGGAATCGAATGCCCATGTCTTCTTTGATTGCAAATGGGTCAACCTTCTTTCGAAATTAACTAGTTGGTGGGACATTCTAGCGGGCCGACGTGATAGAGACTTTATTTCGATATTTACTGACATTTTTTATGGACCTAAGAGAGATGAGTTCAATATGTTTGCCACTCTTTTATGGCTTATTTGGCAAGAGAGAAATCGTTTACGACATGGTCAGGCAGGGAGAAGTGTTGAACAAATATTGGCATCTGGACGAGGGTGGCTTGAGGAGGTGAGTCTTGTAAATTCATGCGCTGCCCTTCAAATCGACCACTGACCCTGGGGACGGCTGATTCTTGGCTTAGGGCCTGGCACTTGCAAAAATGGATTCACCCTTTTTTATGATGCTGCTGTACGTGAGGAGTCAATTGGCTTTGGAGGATGGATCACTGACTCAAAGGGAGTGTGTTGGGCCGTCTTTGCATATCGACAATCCAGATCCTTTTCCCAGGTAGCTGCTATAGATTTAAGGTTCGGACTCCGTTGTACTATGGAATCTAGGTTAATGATCCAAACCGCGGCGACTGATGCTTTTTTCTGTGGTATTACTGGCCGCCTTTCAAATGACACGTTGCAACATGTTATTGAAGATATTCTCAACCTTTTGTCATACTTGAATTGTGGTGTTTGTCGTCATATTGCTAGATCAAATAATGTAATTGCTCATGAGCTAGCCAAATAGGCTGTAGGGGCGTCTGGCTTGTTTCTTTGGACAGAATCTATGCCGTCTTTTTTCTCTTCTTTTTTACGGGATCTGTCGATTCCTTGACATTGGTTGAATTAATCTAGTTATTTTACTTGCAAAATAAAAAAGAATAAAATTGAGTTAAAAAATAACATTCATTAGATATATTGTTTAGCAAAATGTTACATTTTCAGCACAATAATTTGTGGCTACGGGGCACCGTCTTTTCAATTTGGCAAAAGAAGACACGAATTGAAAAACAAAATACATAATTATTTATCCCAAATGACTAAGAGTTGATCATAATGCACTATATTTTTGTTATGAATTATGGCCTCGCTTATGTGGATGGATGACGTGCCTTTTTAATATATATAAATACTAAAGTGCCATGATTTATTTGTACCAAAAAAAGTGACATTATTTATTTCTTTATTTTTTTCTTTCAGTTACTGCAGTTAACCTTGCATCCAAAGCTGTATCAATTTTATTAAACTGTGAGGCTCAGTTTGATTTTGTTATAGCAAATATGAACTCACCTGACTCTTGCACGGTCCAACTAACTGAAGTTGCTATTAAAAAAAATTTACCTGTAATTTGTAAGTATCTCTTACCATTTACTTTTTAAATTAATTATTTTATATAGTGTGTCACGTATTTTTCTGAATATGATCATTTACATTAATTTCCATAATGTAATATTTTATTTTTTATTTCCATCAAAGTGGTGTCGGATAGGTGTGAGATTGGGACAACGATTCGAAGTTTAGTACAAGGAGCCTTTTTTTATATCAACAAGCCAATAACAATGCATGTGATGAACAAGCTATTGAGGCAAATAGTGATTCAAAAGGGTGGTGGAGTTGAAGAAAATAAACAATATGGAGAAGTGATGGAGAATACTAGTTTACTATCCAATCAATTTGGGGAAGAATTGATGGAAGGAAAACAAAGCGATAATGTTGAAGAAAAGGAATTAGTGAAAATGGTTAACTCTGGAACGTTTGACAATGATAATAGCATGTTCAGAAAGAAGATTTGGGTAGAATGGGATGACGAACTTCACGAAAAGTTTATAAATGCCGTCACAAAACTTGGAGAAGGAAGTATGGTGTTCATGTACTCTTTAGCAAAGCTTTACAACTTATTACATTTTGTTGATAGTGTTTGTTTTATATATTAGTAATCAAGTTTTTTGTCTCGTGAATAGGATGCTATCCAAGAGCGATCCTCAATTTGATGAATGTACCAGGCCTTACTAGAATGCAAGTTGCAAGTCATCTTCAGGTGTGCTATAAAATCTATCAATAAAATCAATTGCTTCAAATTATATTGTTGTTTGGCACAAGAATGCACTCAAATCATTAAAATCTTAGCTAATGTTGATTATGTACTTCTTATTTTTTAAACTATAACCTTGATTTATTTTAATTTGGTAAAATACGTCGTTGAACTTATATCGCACATTGAACTGTATGAGATAATTTGAATATATGGTCTATTACGTATAATTAGTTAATAAATATTGCTCCATCTGATTGATTAGTTTATATTTTATGAATAGTTATAATACTATGTTATTATATTGTTTTTACTTGTAGAGATGTCGTAATGTGAATTGGTTGTCTCGAAATAAAAGAAAATATATACCTTCTGATCATGTTGAGATGGTACCACTGAAGAATAGAAGTCCAAGGATGAAGACAATGAGCTTTGGATCTATGCCTCATGCAAACAACATTAATTTGAATGAAATCATCACCACTTGTCCTCCAAACCATGCAGATGCTCATAAACATTATAATAGAGGTGCAAGAGAACTTGGAGATATATTTAACATGGATGACGAGCATATTCTTTACAGTGAAGATGGTGTTGATAATATGCCTCATATTTATTTAAATGAAAGAGATAATGCTAAGGATGCAGTTCTTTTTTCCGAGTTGAATTCAATGACTTTGTATGCTATGGTTGGGACATCTCCACATGGGCAACATGGAATGGATTGCAATGGAACCTTAGAAACACTTGTTCTTAACCAACTTAAGCATAGTTAAGATCTGGTATGTCTTGCATTCGAATAATTTTTTCAATTATGTATCTGTTTTTACTATATATATATTCATTGATATAATATATTAGCTTCTTCATCATGTTTTTACTCAATTTATAGGTTGGTGCAGCCAAGATGAACAAAATAAATGAAGTTCCAATTAGGTGAAGGTCAACTTTGGAGGAGTTGGATTAAGTTACAAAATTTAAATTGTTTTGAAATGGGAAATGAATCATGAAATGATTGTTGTAAATGTAATATCCCATTCAGTAATTGATAAAAGTAATTATTTCTGAGTTGGAACTAATCTACTTTTATTAATAATGCTCGTTCTTAGTTCCGAGCTCAGTTATTAAGTTATTCAGGTATAAGTTCGACTTTAAGTCGAAAGTATTCTCGGAAAAACTTTATTCAGTAATCGAACCAATTTATTAATTAATTCCGGTCCATTTATTTTTAGAAATGGACTTTATAAGTTAGGAATTAATTATTCCAAGTTGTCTAATTAATTGAAATAAAGAATATTTTGAGATAATTAATTTATTTATACATTATGTCTATTTAAATTAAATTCAGAGTTTAACAAAGATAATAGAATATTTTTGAAGTAATAGCTCAGTCCAAGAATTCTCGAATTTTCTTATTTCCGCATTCATTTTGCTCGCATCAGCTATTAGTTACGTGCCTAAGTGATGAAAGATTAAAGCTCAAATGATTATTGATGGGTCAAACTTCTGCTATTATTAAGTTATTATCATTATGTCACCTATTGTGATGATTAAGCAATTTTAAGTGTCGTGTACAAATTTTGCTTGAGCTAGTCATTACTTATAGAGATTAATTTCCATTTATATAGTTCATATGAACTATTTTCGGTCAATTGTGGTTTAAAACTATTTTTGTGGGTCAAACATTTAACATGATTAAGTTTTATTAAGTATTTTAAATGTTGAGGGGGTCATTATCAATTAGCAAGTGAGTTCATTTTCTTCAGAATTATTAACATTTTTGTCTCATATGTGTAGGAGATTTAATGATCCTATCCCATTATTTTTCTCCTCCCACAAAAGTTATGATTTTTAAACAACTTTTATTTCATGGTTGTTGAGGTCAGATTGTGAGAGCTTATATATGTCTCGGAAGTTGACAAAAGATGATTATATTTCTCTTCTCATTCAAGTTAGTTTTTATATAAATTTTATATTCAAGTGGGTGACAATTATGTCGGATGGAGAATGCTTATATACACCTCAAAAGTGATAAAAGATTTCTTCATAAAGCATACAGCCCAAATAATAGTTTAATTCGGTAAAATAATAATAATAGTCTACCGAGTATTTTTGTGAGAAAGAGTGTGCTTGCATGAGAAAGAGATATACGTGACGAGAGGTGATTGCGAGAGTAAATTGGCATCAACCAAATTTTCAGCCTTTTAGTAGAATTTCCTAAAAAGGTAATAATTCTATACTCTTTTAATTATTTAGATTTAAATGTGTATAAGGATCTTTGACTTAATATTAAATTAAATTCATGAGATGAGTAATTGAAGTGATATGAAGTTGAAATTCAAACATCAAGTACATAAGTATGTATATCATGATGTAGAAGTTAAGTTTATAATTGTATCTATGAATATAAAGAGTTAAAGTTGTTCAAGATCAATTATATGATATATGTGCTTGATTTGATGAGATGTTAATAAAGATATGAATAAGCTGGAAGAGTATGATTTAAATGAATGATTCTTATATAAAAGAGGAGTACATGAGAACAAGAATTAAGAGATTTGGCAAAGTATAGCTTGAGTTATGAATTTTTGAAGATGAACATGCAAGATGAAGTTTATGTTCACTATAACTTTAAATTCTCATAACTTGATGAATATACATGATAAAAATTATGAAATTTTGATGACATGTCTAATTATAAGTTGAGATTATGACTGTTAAGTTTCATAATTTAAAGATGAGAAATGAATAAGTTATGAATATAAGAAGGTATATATGTAAAAATAAGTATATATGCAAGAATATTCATGAAATGTCTAAGTTGTTAAAATGAGATGATCATGAATAATTCTCATATAAGTAATGAGCAATTTGACAAAGTTTTAAGTTTAATATGTTGAGTATACAATTTTATAAAGATTGTATTAAGTATGACATATTAATATCAAGATTAAATGTTATGATTAAAAGATGATTATGGCTTGAGATTATTTTCACTTTCAAGTTAAATAAGTGAAAATTTAGTGTAAGCCAATATCTAAAAATTGAGAAATACGATGTGTGATAAATTAAGTATTTGATCAAGTTAAATTAAGATAAGTTATAAATCATGTTGATGATGTTGGTAAAAGTAAGCATATTTTAAGTTTAAATCAAGTATAATGTGAAAAAATAGTTATTTTCACATTTGAGTTATGACATGCTAAGTATAATACCATATTAATGTTTATGAAGACATGATTTATACAAGGTTAAGTAATTGACCTTAAGTATAAATAAAAAGAGAAGTTAAGTATAAACTTGAGAAAAAGCAAGTTTAATGAATTTCTATAAGATTTGGATAAGTTAAAAATCCTAAAAATCTTATTGAGTATATGAGCATAGTACTTAGTATATTTGTCTATATTTAATATAACTTGCATATACAGTACCAGTACAGCACTTATCGTTTTTCAAATGATTTCAAAGACAAAAAGGTGGGGACCCAGCCTGGGTATTACATTGACTATAATATGATATTATGTCTGAGGTATGTATACAGTTTATACGCTTGGGATGAAGGCTCCTAGTTGCCTTAACAGTACATCCTAAGTTCTGATGGAGGCCATTAGTTGCCTTATAAATATCCATCAAAGTGCACACGTATCCGATTAACTATCGGCAAGATAAGAGAAAAGTTTAAGTTACCGATCAGATATCGGTTTATGATTATCCATATTCGTTACTTACCCCCATGAGTTTTAGTTTCAGGTAACAGGTAGAAGAGGAGGTGTGAGTGGAGCAGTGTTGGTGTGGATAGTGGACTCAGATGAAGACAAGCTTTGATACGGACATTTATAACAGTCTGTATAATTAAAAACGTTTTCAAGTATTTATGCTATGCACATTAAGTATTGAACTTGCATTTTAATGAATTTCCTATTTCAAGTTTTTACCATTATGAGAAATATGATTATGGTATTTTAAATGCAAGTTTAAAGGAAATCTGTTTTAATTATGTATAAAGAAGTATTAGACAAAAGTTTAAAGATGATGAGTTTGAGTAGCATCCCGAGTTAGTCGCAAAAGATTTCGAAAGAATTAAGTATATTCGAAGTAAAAGTTGCGAAAAATTTACTCTGATAAGCGGGGTGTTACAGGTGGTATCAGAGCTAGAGTTTTAAATGCTCTGTATACTAGAAGTTTAAGTTTCTGAAAGAGAAAGTTTTCAGAGAAGTCAAAGTTTTTACAGGAAGTTTCAAGAAAACCCGACCACACCACGCTCACACCTCGTCAACTACCAGGTAAGTGCTGTTAAAAGTTTTATATAAGTTTTTCAATATATTCAAATTTACTAAGTCTATGCTCAATAAGAATTTATATATACGAACTCTAGAAATTTGTTTATATGTTCAAGTATTAAAGTTTAAAATCTAGTTTATCAAGTTGACTAGATTAAGAAAAAGAACTCGAACATTCTAAGTTAAGCCATAAAGATTCAAGTTAAGATCTGATTATAAAGATTGACAATGTATTTGAGCTAAGTATAAGAAGTAACTGTATTTCAGTATATAATAGCCAAAAGTACGGGGAAGATCATGGGGGTTTGAAATAAGAACCAAAAGCCGGATCAGATCCTGTAGGCTTGAAAAACTGAACCGTAAGAACTAAAGTTTCCAGAAAATAGTCAATTTTTATAATCAGAAGTTTTGATATCTTATCAGTTAGATATCATGAGTTAAAAAGTGGCAAAGTTTGAGATGAAGTTATAAGTTATTTATATTAGTACTTATAGAATAAGAACAAGTCTACAAAGTACTTTTCAGAAATCAATGAATATAAAGATTAAGGTATCGACATATAATAGTCATGTAGCCGGGAAAATTATGGAAACCTGAAATAAGGGTTATTAAGTCTGAGTTTACCTGGAGACTTGAAATCGAACCTTAAAAGATATCAGTTAATAAGTAACGCATCCCAGATACCGAGATAAGTATTTAAGTTCTCGGAAGAATTTTTGAAGTTAAGCAAGAGTAATCTGGACATGTGAAAGTTAAAGATAGTCTTTTTAATAAAGTAAAGACTAATATGTTTTTATCTTGGAGAAAGTATTTATCCCCAAAGATAAATGATGAGTTTAAAGCTATAAATAAGAAATGGCGAGAAAAAGTAAGAAAAAGTTAAGATTAACCGGAACTCTAGCACAAGCTAGGTGTTTTCGGAAAATTAATAATTTCCTTAAAGTTTAGTATAGCTATTTATTAATGGTTATACTGTTTAAGTTGAATGGTTGGTGGTTTTAAGAATGCCGCGAGGCAAAGTTTCAAGACCACAACTGAGTAAAGTTTAAGAAGCATAGAATCTTGACTGAATCAAGAAGTTATCTCAGTCCAGAAACAAGTATTATTGATATATGAGTCTAGCATAGATCAGAAGAAGAAGAAGATTTTTGAGAAATCAATATACTGAAAACATAGAAATTCTAGTATCATTGAAAGCTGAGAGCTAGACAAAGATTCAAGTACACTGTTGAGAACTCCATTATTTCTAATAAGCTAGTACAGAAATATCAAAAAAAGGAGATACAGATAATCATAAAGGAATTCTCAACTAGTACAAAGTTATATTGCATAAAGGGAGGGTGCGTCTCAAGAGCACAAAACTCCATAACTCTGCCACCCATCATGGCTGTAGTTTCATAAAGATAGATCCAAAGGATCAAATGCTCTCTTGCGTTTGAATCCTGGAGTTACCACAGAATCTTGAACTATTGAGATGCTGTTTTGAAGCTTCTTGATAAGTTCAGAGGAGGTGTCAGCCGACTTGAATATTTCTCTTTGAAAAGGAGATATAAAAGTTTGATACACTCCTTCATCTAGAAATCCAAGCAAGTGGTGGAAAAAGTTATTGAAATTTAACAGACCAATAGGTTTGGTATGAAATTTCATTTCTGCCCAAGTAGCAAGGGTAAAAGTAGTCATTAAAGTTCCATATCCACCAGGAAGAATGATGAAAGCATCACAACTAGATATCATAGACATCAAACAGTCATAAATTGAAAGAGTTATCATCAAAGTAGCAGAATCTTTGACCACCTTTGATGAAGTGAGATAAAAAGGAAGGATACTTCTCACCTGGATGTCAAAGCATTTAGCAGCCATTAAGAGGTTGTTAATGAAATAGATACTAGTTCCTCCATAAAATATGTTGATGTTATGTTTTCCCAACTCTTTCACCAGTTGGCTTACAACATAGATGTTGTGAGGAACATTTACAAATTTAGAACCACCCAGAATGCACACAGTTCTGAGGGGCTGAAGAAGTTTGGAACCTTGAGAAGACTCGGCAGTAGCCATTTATTATGAGAGATAATTGGCTAAGAAGATAGATTTGCCTTTTAAAGAAGAAAAGTCCCGACAAGAAAGCAGTTGAGTCTTAAATGACTCTTATCTGTCAGAAGCGATAAGATTTATATACAGTATAGCGGTACTATCAAGAACGATGTTGAACAACATGATCATTGGAAATAATATTTTTTTCAGACTATAGAGTTTTTCTTCATGTTTGAGCAGAAGCCATAAAGACATCAGTTCTCGATGCACATATCCACTAGAATGTGTATCAAGAATCTGCTGAATAGTTCGATCCAGAGATTCTTTACTCAAGCCATTTTTGATGAAAGTTATTTATCTTCTCGATTATTTGAGACAAAGCCCAAAGAAGTACAACGAGTGTCACAGTTCCAGCGAGCACATTTATAGCAGCTGCCTATTCTTTTTGCTCTACGTTTCTTGGCAAAAGTGCTTTTACCCATACCTGACAGATACTTGTATGCATTGGGATACTCGCCAGACACACGAACTTTTGCTTCAATCAGCTATCTTATATCATTTGGAATATTATTAAGCATGAGTATTCTCAATCTTTCTACTCGAGCTCGATAAATTCTCTTTATGATATTAAGAGGGAGAAAAGAATAGAATTGTCGGATTTTTAGCAGTGCTAAATCCATTGGTGATTCGAACCATTGCTGAAGAAGATTGAAGGATTACCAAGTTGGTTTATAGAAGAAAGATGAGTATGAGATAAGTTTTCGGGTATGATTAAATTATACGAATGTCAGAAGATGCACAGCCAGTATGCATTTAATGCAATTGAAATCAGATGTGAGGTCGGCAATAAGTGAGATGTTGCGACATTATGACAGTTGAATCATTAAAGGTAAATAAAGTTTACCTTAATGATTGGAATTATGGTATGACCACAGAATGGTCAAATTATTCCACATTAGAACAGAAATTTCAACGAAATTCTCAACTATAGTTAAGTCGGAGAAGTTGAAGTCAGAAAATATCAATAGTGATATTAACTAAAAAGGTTTCTAGAAAGAGAAGCAAGTTTAGTATAGTAAGATGTTAGTATAGAATGGAGATGTGACTTGTTAATGATGACAAGTGACATCGACATTAAGGTACAATGTATATAGATGTTCCGCACCCGAAGGGCCCCGGGTAGTGGGTAAATCGTATGCAATGTATCGCATAGTCAGTCAGATAAGTATTTTATATCAATTATTCCTTAAAGTTGTCCAGTGTGCATAAAGCTTTACGTAACAATGTTACGTGAGTACGTGTGCGATTCAGAGTATGTGCTTTTGCACAATGAGTTTCAGTAAGATTTAACCTACGAGGACCAGCCGATAGAAGTTTTGGACCAGAAGGTTCATTGGCTGAGGAATTGAGATATTTCCTCGTAAGTATAAAAGGGAATCGCCACATAGCTTCAGATGCCACTGGGGAGTGACAAATTGATGTTAGCATTCGTTTTCCATATTTCGAGTTCTGAGATATATATACATAATTTGTATATATCTCAGATTCAGTATTTCCGAGGGCGGAAATAGTTTTAAGGGGGGTAGATTGTAATATCCCATTCAGTAATTAATAAAAGTAATTATTTCTGAGTTGGAAGTAATCTACTTTTATTAATAATGCTCGTTCTTAGTTCCGAGCTCAGTTATTAAGTTATTCAGGTATAAGTTCGACTTTAAGTCGAAAGTATTCTCGGAAAAACTTTATTCAGTAATCGAACCAATTTATTAATTAATTCCGGTCCATTTATTTTTAGAAATGGACTTTATAAGTTAGGAATTAATTATTCCAAGTTGTCGAATTAATTGAAATAAAGAATATTTTGAGATAATTAATTTATTTATACATTATGTCTATTTAAATTAAATTCAGAGTTTAACAAAGATAATAGAATATTTTTGAAGTAATAGCTCAGTCCAAGAACTCTCGAATTTTCTTATTTCCGCATTCATTTTGCTCGCATCAGCTATTAGTTACGTGCCTAAGTGATGAAAGATTAAGGCTCAAATGATTATTGATGGGTCAAACTTCTGCTATTATTAAGTTATTATCATTATGTCACCTATTGTGATGATTAAGCAATTTTAAGTGTCGTGTACAAATTTTTCTTGAGCTAGTCATTACTTATAGAGATTAATTTCCATTTATATAGTTCATATGAACTATTTTCGGTCAATTGTGGTTTAAAACTATTTTTGTGGGTCAAACATTTAACATGATTAAGTTTTATTAAGTATTTTAAATGTTGAGGGGGTCATTATCAATTAGCAAGTGAGTTCATTTTCTTCAGAATTATTAACGTTTTTGTCTCATATGTGTAGGAGATTTAATGATCCTATCCCATTATTTTTCTCCTCCCACAAAAGTTATGATTTTTAAACAACTTTTATTTCATGGTTGTTGAGGTCAGATTGTGAGAGCTTAAATATGTCTCGGAAGTTGACAAAAGATGATTATATTTCTCTTCTCATTCAAGTTAGTTTTTATATAAATTTTATATTCAAGTGGGTGACAATTATGTCGGATGGAGAATGCTTATATACACCTCAAAAGTGATAAAAGATTTCTTCATAAAGCATACAGCCCTAATAATAGTTTAATTCGGTAAAATAATAATAATAGTCTACCGAGTATTTTTGTGAGAAAGAGTGTGCTTGCATGAGAAAGAGATATACGTGACGAGAGGTGATTGCGAGAGTAAATTGGCATCAACCAAATTTTCAGCCTTTTAGTAGAATTTCCGAAAAAGGTAATAATTCTATACTCTTTTAATTATTTAGATTTAAATGTGTATAAGGATCTTTGACTTAATATTAAATTAAATTCATGAGATGAGTAATTGAAGTGATATGAAGTTGAAATTCAAACATCAAGTACATAAGTATGTATATCATGATGTAGAAGTTAAGTTTATAATTGTATCTATGAATATAAAGAGTTAAAGTTGTTCAAGATCAATTATATGATATATGTGCTTGATTTGATGAGATGTTAATAAAGATATGAATAAGCTGGAAGAGTATGATTTAAATGAATGATTCTTATATAAAAGAGGAGTACATGAGAACAAGAATTAAGAGATTTGGCAAAGTATAGCTTGAGTTATGAATTTTTGAAGATGAACATGCAAGATGAAGTTTATGTTCACTATGACTTTAAATTCTCATAACTTGATGAATATACATGATAAAAATTATGAAATTTTGATGACATGTCTAATTATAAGTTGAGATTATGATGTTAAGTTTCATAATTTAAAGATGAGAAATGAATAAGTTATGAATATAAGAAGGTATATATGTAAAAATAAGTATATATGCAAGAATATTCATGAAATGTCTAAGTTGTTAAAATGAGATGATCATGAATAATTCTCATATAAGTAAAGAGCAATTTGACAAAGTTTTAAGTTTAATATGTTGAGTATACAATTTTATAAAGATTGTATTAAGTATGACATATTAATATCAAGATTAAATGTTATGATTAAAAGATGATTATGGCTTGAGATTATTTTCACTTTCAAGTTAAATAAGTGAAAATTTAGTGTAAGCCAGTATCTAAAAATTGAGAAATATGATGTATGATAAATTAAGTATTTGATCAAGTTAAATTAAGATAAGTTATAAATCATGTTGATGATGTTGGTAAAAGTAAGCATATTTTAAGTTTAAATCAAGTATAATGTGAAAAAATAGTTATTTTCACATTTGAGTTATGACATGCTAAGTATAATACCATATTAATGTTTATGAAGACATGATTTATACAAGGTTAAGTAATTGACCTTAAGTATAAATAAAAAGAGAAGTTAAGTATAAACTTGAGAAAAAGCAAGTTTAATGAATTTCTATAAGATTTGGATAAGTTAAAAATTCTAAAAACCTTATTGAGTATATGAGCATAGTACTTAGTATATTTGTCTATATTTGATGTAACTTGCAGATACAGTACCAGTACAGCACTTATCGTTTTTCAAATGATTTCAAAAGACAAAAAGGTGGGGACCCAGCCTGGGTATTACATTGACTATAATATGATATCATGTCTGAGGTATGTATACAGTTTATACGCTTGGGATGAAGGCTGCTAGTTGCCTTAACAATACATCCTAAGTTCTGATGGAGGCCATTAGTTGCCTTATAAATATCCATCAGAGTGCACACGTATCCGATTAACTATCGACAAGATAAGAGAAAAGTTTAAGTTACCGATCAGATATCGGTTTATGATTATCCATATTCGTTACTTACCCCCATGAGTTTTAGTTTCAGGTAACAGGTAGAAGAGGAGGTGTGAGTGGAGCAGTGTTGGTGTGGATAGTGGACTCAGATGAAGACAAGCTTTGATACGGACATTTATAACAGTCTGTATAATTAAACACGTTTTCAAGTATTTCCGCTATGCACATTAAGTATTGAACTTGCATTTTAATGAATTTCCTATTTCAAGTTTTTACCATTATGAGAAATATGATTATGGTATTTTAAATGCAAGTTTAAAGGAAATCTGTTTTAATTATGTATAAAGAAGTATTAGACAAAAGTTTAAAGATAAACGGATTTTCAAGATGATAAGTTTCAGTAGCATTCCGAGTTAGTCGCAAAAGATTTCAAAAGAATTAAGTATATTCGAAGTAAAAGTTGCGAAAAATTTACTCTGATAAGCGGGGTGTTACAGTAAAGTTCTTGATGACACTTGAATAATTAAAGAGTAGTCAGAGATTTGATAAATAATGGTGTTGAATATCATGTATGGCAATTGTTATAAAGTATAAACATTGGAATATGTTTCCGACTAGGTTTATTGCTTAGATCGGTTTCTGCATATATACAGCACAACCCTTTACATATATATACATATGTAGATATAAATTTTTGCATTGACTTAATTATCTTCAACAAGTTATCATGTTTAATAGTTAGTTACTAATTAATTATTATAAGTATACTGATGCGTCAAGAGATTAACTTAGCGATATTGCTGGTCGAACCACCGCATGAGAGTTCAAACGTCTTGATTGCCTTCGTCTTCAAGAACTGGATCGACCTGCAAAGCACTGGGACGGGGCCGACGTAGACACTCCGACGCTCAAATCAGAAAACATATGTTTTAATCGTGTACTTGAGTAATCTTAAGAGCTCGGGATTAGAAAATGAACATGTGTCCCTTATTTATAATGTGTTCAATGACTTATTCCTAAAGAAAAAAGGTCTCCTTAATAGTCAAGGGTTCTGATCTCCCATGATAACTATGTAGATATACACCAACTTTCACAAATATCTTTTAGGAATATTTTCTAAATCTTCATGAATTTTTTTAACCAATACCATGTATCGGATAAGTTGGGCTCTAAACTTCCTTGGATCGGCCTTATCCGAGGTAACCTGTAACGCCCCACTTTGATTTTGAAGAAATTCCGGACTTCCAGAAAAATCAGAATAAATTTTTCAAAATTTATTTCAAACATTTGTGGCGTTACTCATTTATTTCAAATCATCACCATAACATAAATCATCTAACCCCCAAAACGGGATTCATAAATCCATAAGTCATCAATTCGCCCAAATTGGGATTCCAAAATAAAACATAAGTTTTCAAGACATAACAATGTCAACGGGGAATCTCCCCAACAGTATCTCAATACTTCATAAATTCCCAGAGTTCGAAAATTCATAAATTATAAATACTCATAAGTAAAGCGGAAACAAAATAAATTAATTACCGGTCTCATAGACCGACTACCACTCGCTCTACTCCACTGTCGTACCCGCCTTGTTTAACCTGAAACGTGAATTTCAGGTGGGGATGAGCACAGTTGAAAATCGTCGTGCTCACCACTATGAAATAAACATTTTCATAACATAAACAGTAAAAGATATAGTATGATCCCCGCATGTATAAGAATCAATTAAGTATCCCAAGTTTTCAACATAAATTTACAGTGTTCAGACTCATGTGCACATCTATACCAATAGACTACTGTCGGTAGATGTATCGAAGGCCCTCACTCGGGTCATGTCGAATGCCCCATGGGCTCTACATCTATGCCCTCCGGTCTTACACACCAAATGCCCCATGGGCTTCTATCGATGCCCAACAGTAGGAGTAACCCCTCGGGTTTATTTTCGTAAATACGAGACAACTGTTCGACGGCCGGTACAGCTCACATCGAAGGCTACATGATTCGTAGGCACACATTGATCATATACAAGTAAGGCAAACAATTTATTGTATAGACAATTTTAATAAAACCCACCTAGTAGTTCAGATTGACGATAGCAAAAATCAGAAAGGACGTAGGTCGAGGCTTGACTCCTCAAACACCTACATTAAGTCAAGATCCTACAATCAATATCTTGACTTAAACGGAAAACACAAATCAGACTTAGTCGAACTTGATTTGACTGAGT
The DNA here is from genome assembly GCA_008636005.1 of Striga asiatica. NCBI lineage: Eukaryota > Viridiplantae > Streptophyta > Magnoliopsida > Lamiales > Orobanchaceae > Striga > Striga asiatica. The sequence goes on from BKCP01004927.1 coordinate 450,750, forward strand.
CGTTCGTGAAGTCCTGTGGACGTTGGAACACTTAGACTCAGGCACTATACTCAACCAAATCACACATGAGAGTTTTCATAAATCCAACTAAGGATTGACCAAGTCAAACACACAAAGAAACTAAAGTCGAGTCGATTCATAATTTTTAATACAAAAACCATATATTTGAAAATACTAGTTTTTAATCACCTAAACACGTTGGTCAGGTTGCCGAATGAGTTAGGTTTTGAAATTTTAACCAAAAATTCACCTCTCATAACTTAGAAAAACCACTAAGTTTCAGCGTCAAATTCTAAGCACATGATTTTATAAAATTCAAGCAAGTTTGCAGCAAAAACAAACATCAATTTAAAACCTAACTGAATGAATGATTCAAACTCTAAAATTTTTATTCAAGGAACCTCAGCATGTGAGTAATAGTGTGTACAAATCTCAGCTTTAAACACCTAATACTAGAATTAATAAAATTGTAATAACATTTCGGATATTCAATAGAACTGAACTTAAATGAACTCTACAAATTCAAATATTTTTACAGCATGAAACACATTACAAAATAAGCACTTCAACCAAAAATCAGAATTTTTCAGCATCAGATTAATTTATCATAATTAAAACAGTTTTCGGCAGAATCACAAAATAAATTATTTCCCTTAGCAAACCGAATCCAAATATTCTGTATATTTTACACAACAAGCATATAACCCAGAAAGACAACATATTCGAATTTTATAAATTTCGAAGCACAACTCAGTTTATTATGCATTTAACACGTTTTTGTCCAGAAATCACTTTAACTATTTAAAATAGCTACAGGCCGTAAGAAATTATGAAAGTTTTCCACAAGCTGTATATTCATCAAAGGACATAGCACCTAAAATTTCACAGAAATCCGAGCGGTATACAATTTATAATGAATTTAATATCAAAACAGCGATTTATACGAATTCAACAATTTACACCCGACACATACCACACGATTCCCATCTGAGGCCTTTACCATAAGGCCACGGACTCTTTATGTTCCAGTCCACAGTACCCTAATCACGAATTGTGAGTTCTCACTCGATTTCTCAAAATCGAAAAGCTCGTCTACACACAATAATTGAATTGAACTAAATCGAACACATAAAATCATACGGCGAATATTAAATCGCAGAGCATGTTCAACACGTCAACAAATCACGATAATAACGAGAGGAATGAGCCTCGGTACCGCTCTTGGGAATCGTTTGAAAACAAGACAAAGGAAAGCGAACAGCAAATACGCGGCGGCAAGCGGCGTCGCTCGGCGGCTATGTTCGACTCGCGAAAGGTGCTGCAGCGGCGTGTCTGGGGTCGCTGCGAAGGATTTGTCGCGACGGCGATTGGCGCGGAGGGCTTGCAGATCTTGGCGGAGGAGTTGCAGGCGGGGGTTGCTGGTTCGTGGAGGAGAAGGCGCTGCTGGGGTCGCCGGGGGAGATGGCGACTAGTTCGTCAAGGGAAGAGGGATGATGAAGGGTTGCAATCGAGCTTGCAAGGAAAAGGTGAGGATGATGATCGTGGGAGGGAGAAGGATGATGGCTGCGAGCGAAGTAAAACAAGAGGGAGAGATAAGCGTTGAGTGTGATCTTCTGACGAGATAAGAAGAAGCAGATTAAGATGTCTGCGGCATGAGTTAACGAGAAGGGAAATATATTAGGCTAGGGTTCTCTATTATCTAACACAATTAAATTAAAGAAGGAGAAACTAAGCTTTTGGGCAGAAAAAATCATTAACATTAGGCCGAGACTTGTTCTCAACTTGGGCCGAAAAACATTAGCTAATAGGCCAAAATAAGTAAAAAGGGCTAGTTCATGCGGGCAGCGGTTTGGCAAAACGGGCCGGGTTTATAAATAACGGTTTCTTGGGCTCAACACTTAACGAATATTCGAGGCTCGGTTCAATACGACGATAATTAAAATAATAACCAGATATTATTAATATATATATATATATTAATTATTGATAATACACATTTAGGCATTTAATTTACAATTTGGCATTTAAATTATAATAATAATATTAATAATAATAATAACAATAAATAATAAAACTAAATAATAATTCATAAATAATTCCAAATAATTAATAAATAAATGGGGTGCTACAGTCTACTCACCTTACAAAGAATTCCGTCCTCGGAATTCGAACAACAAACTATGACATGAAAATAACGACAATAAGAGGGGACAACATCAATACATGAAATTTTGGTACCTCCTCCGAATTTCAGTTTCCTTCTCCCAAGACGTCTTGCCTTGACAACCACCATTGGACTTTGACGAGTACCCCTCCCGGTCTTTTTTTTTCTAAAAGTCACCGGTATCTCCCAACAGGTAGGGTTCTGCCTATCACGCCGCTCGTCACATTTCACATGTACTCCGAGATCACACACATGTTTCCTCCATCAAGAGGCATAGAACGTGTCATGCATCCTCGTGAGCTCCGGTGGTGAAGTCAACCATCAGGCTAAATCGTCGACTTGGTCGGGAATCAAAATAGGACTGAGTACGCGTGGAAGTAACCAGAACAACGGCATACTCCACCTCTACCCGTACCAGCCACCTCGCAAGGTACCAATAGGGTTGTCGCTAGATAACCATCGTTACCAGCATACCTCTCCATGGTAAGGAATTTCTCACACCCTACTCATCTATCAATACACAAGACCCTAAATAACATAGTCGGTTTGAAGCGTAATGCACTGTCACCCGAAAGATGACACTCACACTGGCGCTGAATAAGAGGGACGCTGGAAGGCGTGCGTGCACCTGTTCGGAGACTAGCTGCAAGGTGAAGGTTTCACTACAAGAAATCTGCCAAAAAGTGACGAAATTTCTATGACAAAAAAAGAATCATCACCGTATGTTGACCTATGGTGACGAATGTAAGAAATCGTCATTACATCATTGTATACGGCGACGACTTCTACATTCGTCATCTTAGAATTTACTTTTCGTCACATCATTGTATTTTTCATGACAATGTACCTCAATTCGTCACCTATACATCTAAATTCGTCACATGTATATAAAATGTGACGAAATTAAATGTGACAAACACAATTTCGTCATTGTTGATATTATTTAAAATGACACTTACGACTAATTCGCCATTATATAATTATTTATTGTGACGATACATTATAATACATCTAAATTCGTCATATTAATAGATATTATGACGAAATTCAGTGCGACGAAATAAATATCGTTGTTTTTTTTAATTATTTAAAATGACGCTTACAAAAGATTCGTCATTCTATAATTTTGTTTTGTGACGATAAGTTATAATTTATCTAAATTCGTCATATGAATACATATTATGACGAAATTCACTACGACGAAAATAAAATCGTTGTATTTAAAATGACGCTTACAAAAAAATCGTCATTATATAATTTTGTTTCGTGACGGTAAATTATAATACATCTAAATTCGTCACATTAATACATATTATGATGAAATTCACTACGACGAATCAAATCGTTGTGTTTTTATTGTATTTAAAATGACGCTCAGATATAATTCGTCATTTTATAATTTTGTTTCGTGACGATTCCTTATAATACATCTAAATTCGTCACATTAATACATATTATGACACAAAAAAAAAATTGTTTTTTTTTTATTTGAAATGACTCTCACGTATAAGTCGTCATTATATAACTTTATTTTGTGACGATGCGTTATAATACATCTAAATTTGTCACATTAACACATATTATGACGAAAAAAATCGTTGTGTTTTTTTTGTATTTAATATAACGCTTACGAAATATTCGTCATTATATAGTTTGTTTTGTGATGATAAATTATAATATATCTATATTCGTCACATTAATACATATTATGATGAAATTCTTTTGACGAAAAAAATTCGTTGTAATTTATTTTTAAACGACTGGAGCCCGCCTTCGTGTNATTCAACATCTTTTATTTAATATATATATTTAATATATTGTTTAATTAATCTATTTATTACTAATATATTTATTTAAATATGTTAAATAATAATAAAAGTTAAATAAAACAAGGTAACTAAATAATATAATATTAGTTATTAATTTGTTTAATTTACCTACTTTTATTTTGTAACTAAAAGAAATTGAATTATTATTTAATACCACTTTTAATTATAATTTTTTTTACATATTTTAATTGTACTAATTTAATTACCTTGTTTTATTTAAATTTTATTATCATTTATGTTGTTTTTTCTACTGATTTATGCTAATTAATTCTAATTAAGATTTATTTCTATATTAAATAAATATTTACTAAATAAATAAATATGTTCAATAATAAAATTTATATGTATTATATATAATATATATGTAATAAATCAACAAATATATTAAATGATATTATATATATATATATATATTAAATATATATTATATATTAAATATATATTATATATTAAATAAATAAATATATTAAATAATATATTATTATTTTTTTATTTATTTAATTTTATGATTTTCATTTTGTAATTAATCCATATTTAATAAATAAAATATGTGTAAGTTTTTACAACTAAAAGTAGTATAAACATAATTATTATACCACTTTTATTTATAAAAATTTATACATAATTTATTTATTAAACATGTATTAATTATGATGTAAAAATTAATAAATATTAATAAATAAATCATATTTATTAAATTTTTCATACTGATTTTTTTGTTACATTATGCTGGTTATTTGGAATATATTTACCTAATTTCATTATATTTATTATTAAAAATTAATTTAATTTTGTTTTTTGTTTTTTTATTTATTTTAATAATACTTTTATTTTTCAAGAAGAGTATAGAATAATTTAAATATTGTTATATATGTTATATGGTATTTTAGTTATTTTTTTCAAGAATAATATAGAATACTTTAGATACTTTTACGTATGTTATATAATATTTTAGGTGTTTTCAATATTTTAAATGTATCTCTATCGTTTCGGGAAAAAAAATACACTTTAAATGTCCATGTTTTATATTCTTTTATACATAATAGTTTTATATTATTTACAACAAAGTGATATAAATAAATTATCTCACATGTTAACCCATATTTTTTTATTATAGTTATTATATATATTATCTCTTCGTATTTTTTAATTTATAATTATTATTTAATATTATTTGTTCATTTCTTTAATTTGTAATTATTATTTAATGTTCTTTACCCGTGCATCGCACGGGCTACGCACTAGTAATTACCAAAATATTTATATTTTTTAGCTACAATGAGCCGAAACTAAATAAATTTTAAATAATTTGGAGCTTTGCTCGATTAAGCTCAAGCATTAACAAGTCGAGCATAGTCGACAGCTTACCAACAAGTCGTTTCGTTTAACTGCTATGAATGTTGTATACAAGTCTTAGTATTTTAATAAATCATTAATTTTACATTAGTTAGTGAATAATATGTCAATCGAAATAATGATAGATTTTGTGTATGCATAGGTAACAATATTTAATACAAATTGTTTTATTTTGTGTGGGCTGTATTTCATGCGCCCAAACGGCCATATCATCCCAAATTAGTTGATTGAACCTTTTATCCTCTTTGTTTATTTAAGTTTATTTAAATATACTAGCATATATTTTTATTATAAAATAACGGATTTGATCCATATAATCTTCGACAAATATTTATTTATTAATTCAGTTTTATATATGAAGAATGGGGTTGATTGTTTATGAAATAATTTGTTCAAAATGAGTTATTTTGGTTAATTATAGTTAATTTAAAAAAGGTGGTATAGTTAGTTGTTAGTGGAATTTTAATAATGAATTATAATAATATTTAAAATAAAATGATTAAAATTGATTTGATGTAAAAGTAGGAGATAAATGATTGAAAATGATTGGAAATGATAGGTAGTTTAAATTGTGTGAGTGGATGAATAGTGAATTAAAGTTGATGTGATGTGTAAGAATGATTGGTTTGTATTATTTAATTATAAATAATATTAAAGATAGTGAGATTGAGTTAAAGTTGAGTTAGATTGAGTATGAAATAAAGTTGAGTAAATTATTCCAAAATTATTCCATAAACAATCAAGCCTTTAGAATTTTTTTTGTTCACATTGGTTTTCCAACCACCCTATTGAATTTGGACGATTTATTTATCAATTATATATATATATATATATATATATATATATATAATTGCTTACAAGGTTCAATAAAGTTTATTCAGCAGCAATTAATAATCATAGGAGTTCATTTAATAAAAATAAGTCTTAATTTATTAAAAATATGTTCACCATTTAATAATAATATGTAACTTTCAGTTACACAATTTATTTTGACATGTCCAATTTATAGTGCTCATTTCTGTACCACATTTTTATGTTATTAAATACAAAATATTTTTGTTTTTACTTTGATATTATATATTTTTTTGGTATTATATAAATACATATTTCACAACTAATTAGAATGACTACAAATATCTCTATTTCTATTGCAGTCATACAATTATAGAAAAATATTTTTTTTCAGATATTACAAAGATAAATCAAATATTTTGAAAAATCAAATTTCAGAGTCACGAGTTGAAGATGTTTAACGATAATGATTTGTTGTGATGGTGATTTTGACATATAAGAAAATCACGAATGTTGTTTATAAAGAAGTGTTTAATAATATTTAGGTTCACTTTTTTAAATTATTTTTCTTCTCATTTATAAAGTTATGATTTTTATTTTATTTTATATTTTTAGTTACTTTCTCTTCTATTATATCACTTTTCGTACAAATGCACGGGGTAAAACTTGTTCTTATGTCGATTGAGAGCTTCTAAAACAAATCAAAGTTATATTAGTCAATCAATATCATTACCAAAGGTTCCAATACAACTTAAAGGTTATATTAGTCTAACTATTATGAAATTACAAAGTTAGTTTTTCAATAATTTTGGAATGTTCGAACCTTTATTTTTTATCCAAACCAAACTACGAATCATATTTTTTTGCCAAGTAGGATTACGAAGCACGTGGGATTGCCACTTAGACTCAACACATTTTTCAATTATATATAGGGGGATTAATTTAAGGTAATAGACTAAGGGAGTGTTTGGTTGGGCTTATTGTGCATGATATCAGCCCAATAAATATAAATTCAATGGGTTTAACTTGTTTGGTTGGAGGAATGATAGCCTTTGAAAAGGCTAAAACCCGCTGCCCAATACCCCCTTTTATTATGCCCATATCCCACATTTTTCCCCTGATACAATAATGAGCCCATATCCTTCAAAATTGTTATTACTAAAATATCCTCGAAATCTAATTTTAGGTCTTCATTTGCTCTCATTTCACCTGCCGCGCTCGACCGCACGAAGCTTGGCGACTGCAGATAAAATTTCTCCATGGAATCATCCTAATTTTGGCAATCAGTTTTCTCCACAAGGTAATATTGTCCCGTAGTCGAGGATTTCCCTTCAAATTTTGTTTGCGTCGAACCCTAAATTCGACATAATTTCACCCCTTTTCCACCATTATTTTAGAACCCTAATTTACTTTTATGTTCAATGTTTGCAAGATACAATCTTTTGTCATCAGTTACCCTTATTCTCGCATTTAACGAAATGTAAGTACCAATATTAATTTATTTCGTGCAATTATTCACTATATAGTTTATTATTATTATTATTATTTTTTTTGCTATTTGAGTTATGGATCTGAAACTTTAACCCGTCACATTCACAGATTCATGTTTACATGTGATTTGGGTGGCTACAGACCGTGGATTGTCCTTTCTTGACATACAACAAGGACTTAATTTAGAGGTTCGAACATGATATCTATTTCCTTCCACTACATATTTTTTTCATGCTTCTGGGTATGCTATTATGATTTCTAGCCGAAACATAGTTTATACATTCATGGCTTGTTAATTACTGTTATTGATATCTCCCTTTTGGTTTGTTTTTTATTTTTTTTCTTTTTTTTATTCTTCCATTTTTGCTTTGTGTCATAGCTAAATACCCAAGAACTATTTGAGAATGGCCCAGATTTCCAAAACAAAAGCCGAAATATTTCTTGTCGTAGAGGAAATTATGAACGAGTCAGAATTTTTTATGAATATGGTCGTTAAGATGCGAAGGCAGAGCCGTAGACCGTTTACTAATTATATTGAGAGAAGAGTTTGATACGTGATGGTAAATAGAATCCCTAAGCAAATTGAGCATTTGAACAATTTGGTGGCACTTAATGAGATGGAATGCTTGGAGAATTTGCGAATGACCAAAGGAGCTTTTTCGAGGCTGTGTTACATACTTTCTAGTGCCGGAGGCTTGTGTGATTCTAAATATGTTTCAGTAAGCGAGAAGGTGGCACTCTTCCTTTCAGTTATTGCCCACCACAAAAAATTGAGAGTAGTTAAGTTTGATTTCAAGAGGTCCAGCCACACAGTAAGCATTTACTTACATGAGGTTCTAGTTGCTGTTTTGCGTCTTCATTCAATTCTGCTTGTTAAACCGGAACCCGTTGATAATAACGTGGACAACAGATGGAAGTGGTTCAAGGTACATTAAAGACACCATTTTATTTAATTTCAAATAACTTTGTAACTAGTTAACACAAACCACACAAATTAATATATTATTTCAACTGTTTAGGGGTGTCTAGGTGCTCTAGATGGAACTTACATTGAAGTAACAGTACCTGAGGTAGATAAGCCAAGATATCGAACAAGGAAGGGTCAAGTTGCTGTAAATGTACTAGGAGTTGTAGATCACAATTTAAATTTTGTCTATGTTCTATGTGGGTGGGAAGGTTCTGCCGCAGATTGTCGGGTGTTACGGGATGCGGTAGCCCGACCAAATGGTTTAAAAATTCCACGAGGTAATTTAGATTCAACATAGTGAAATTTTGCTATTAAGATATATGTCAAAGTTAAGTGCATACTTAAATTAAATAACTTGTTTTAATAACAGGAAGTTACTATCTTTGTGATAACGGTTATACAAATGGAGATGGGTTTCTAATCCCTTACAAGGGAGTAAGATATCACTTAAAAGATTGGGGAGCTGGTAGATTATCACCTCAGACACCGGAGGAATTTTTCAATATGTGTCATTCTAAAGCACGAAATGTTGTGGAACGTAGTTTTGGTATTTTAAAAAAAAAATGGGCGATCCTTCGTAGTCCGAGTTTCTACGACATCAAAACTCAGAATAGACTAATCATGGCATGCGTTCTCCTTCATAATTTCATCCGACTTGAACTACCTAGTGACCCGTTGGAGGCAAATGACGAGGAATCAGTCGACACTACTAATGGTGATGCGGATGATCCTCTCTTAATTGATGTTGTAGAGACCTCAAACGAATGGTCGGAGTGGAGGGACAAGCTTGCTAGTGAAATGTTCAACGAATGGAGATGTATTAGATGATATGTGACTTTAATTTGGAGACATGTAATTTAATATTTATCTTGATTATGCATGTTCTGCACTTCTTATATGCAATTTGAGGTTTTGGTTGATTGCTGAACTTATTTGAGATGTCTAAATTTGTGTCCCATATGTTTGTCAAACTCTGAATTCGCATGGTATAAGGGTTGTTATTTTTGGTGCAACATTTATATAAATTATTTCCAGGTAACATTTTTCAGTTGGAATTGTTTGTTGTGGGTGACTTTAAGAATGGAATCCATTGGTCGAGGAGTACAAAAAGTGAGAAAGCCAAGGGCAGACAGAGGTAGGAGAAGTTGGAGCAGGCAAGAGGAAGAAGTTCTAATTGGGGCTTTGAAAGGAATTGTGACTACTGGCTGGAAAGCAGATAATGGATTCAAAATGGGGTTTTTGAACGTTCTAGAACAGGAACTGAGAAAACAATTGCCAGAAACTGATTTGCGTGGAGTGCCACACATTAACTCCAAGATTCATGTGTGGAAGAAAGACTATGCGAGCCTGTGTACAATGCTTGCAAGGTCTGGTATTGGTTGGAATGAAAGCACAATGATGATTGAGACAACAGATGAGGCATGGTCTGAATATGTAAAGGTAACCAATTTTAAGTTTTCCATACATGGCCTTTGTACTTGGTATATTTCCATTTATTAAATAGTCGTCTTACAGGTTGATGCAAATGCTCGCTTAATGCGATATAAAAGCTGGACATACTACTATGACTGGATCCACATTTTTGGAAAAGATCGGGCGACGGGCGAACAAGCTGAGGACATTCTTGATGCGGTCAGTAATGTCAACATTGGAACTCCTGTTATGTCACATAGCCCAGAACCACAACCAACTGATGCATTTGGACTTGACCAAGATGAACATGTTCCAGAAACAATGTCCGAAAGCAACCCACCTTCCTCAAATGGAGGTAAGAGTAGTAGCGGTCGGAAACGGAAATCCATTGAATCTGCGGATCCTTTATGTGATGTAATGAGAAGCTTCTCTGAAAATACAAGTGCTCGGTTATGTGAAATTGCATAACGAATCGGTTATGAGTATGATGTGTCGAAAGCTCGAAAGGATGTGTTTGCTATGGTTCGCGGCATTGAGGGTTTGAACTTAAGGGAACAACTTTTCATATCGAAGATACTTGTGAAGAACACGGATGAGCTAGACTTGTTCTTCAGCTTGGATGAGTGTGCAAAAGCAGAATTTGTTCAGATGAAATTAGCAGGGCATATTTAGTTATGCAGTATTTCTCGAGATCATTATGTTTTTGATGCATGCACGATTCTATTTTTTGTGGCATGATTTTGTAACACTAACATTGAAATCATGTAATTTTGTGGACTTCAAACTGAGACCACCCGTATGTTGCTTTTGTTATCCTAAACTTAAGTTAAATTGTTTTGTGAGTGTTTTGGCATTCTATGGTTGTTTATCTGTTTAATTTGGAGACAGTTATGATGTTGGCTTTCTTCTTGTAATGTTGATATACGGTTTATTTAGTAGACAATTGATGATTGGTGGATTGATTTATTTTTCAATATTATTGTTTTCTGATCATAGTAAAGGGTTGGTGGAATTTATAATTGGTGTTAAACAAGTAGTCTTATAATTGGCTTTCTTCTTGTTATAGGTTTGCTCAAAATTACATACCAATTTATAGCTCCCTTAGTTGACATTAGGATATTCTAGTATGTTGCTAACTCCTTGACTTGAATTTGTATTATTTAGTATTTTGTTAGCTTTACGTATGTTACATTTTTTTGAAACTTTACGTGGTCTTTTTTGTTGTGTAAAATTCAATTTTTGTCAAATACAGTGCAAAACATTGAAGAACAAAATAACATTAGAAACAAATTACAATTATAAATATACAATCACAGTAGCGAAAAGCACGGTTGGACAATGTAATCGAAGTGCTTTAGTTTAAAAAAAATTACAACCGCATCGAAGTGTTTTAGTTTAAAAAAAATTACAACCGCATCAAATTGCACGGTTAGGCTCGGTGGTGGTCACTCATACTAGATTCCAAAAGTCATAAAATTAAACACAAAGGAGGCTTTACATCATTTAACACACATCTAACGAAACAACCCTATTTTTTAGGAAACTTCGCCTCGTCCGTCACTCACACACTCACCATTTCGCCGTGAGCCGCCTGCGCCAATCACCGCTCCCCGGACCTTGGTCACAGTAAGTAAGTTAACAATGTCTCGCCTCTGTACTTAGATCTGGATTCTTTTTTTTTTTTTTTTTTTTTTTTTGTTTATTTTTTATGGTGTCGTGTGTATTAGTCAATTGTGGGTGAATGTTTGTGTTGAATGTTTTCATCGAACTTTAGTTTTCAATTGAATTCTGTAGCTGTGTATTTAGGACCTTTTTTTCGTATCGAATTTGTGTGATGCTAGTTAATGGTTCCTTCACATTCTAAGATTGTGGGTCTGAAATTTAAATTCATAAGGCCTGATGAATTGACTTAAATCTACAAAGTCTTTCGTTAGATGTATAATATTGTGTTTCACTGGGTGCATGTTAAAGAATCTTGGTTTAGAAGCATTGTTTATGAATTTACACTTGTTGAATTTTGCATAGGTACAATCTAATGGCTGGCAGACTAAAAAATTTCTTTAAAATTATTCTTGACGCAGAAGAGCCCAAACTGGTGAGTTCATATTCATATTTTTTTATACAATCTTCATACTATGTTCTTCCATTAATCCACGATTTCTATACAAACCTAACGAAACAATCTTTTGCTTATTCACCGCTAGCGAATCCCACCCGCGCTGCAAAGCGAATACCAACGTTATGTCCCACATCGTTGCGTTCTAAAAACTTTTGAAGGACATACCTATCATGTCACGATGAGTCAGATAGGTGATTACATATTCTTGGCGGATGGATGGGTGGATTTTGTTAGGTTTGAAGATATTCGCACCGGGTACATCTTGATTTTCGACCGCAAAAGCTTATTTGACTTTAAGGTTTGGGTGCATACTGAGAGTGCCATTGCAAGGGATCCTCAATATCTCTTTACTTTGGACATTGCACGCACTCACATTGAACGTGCACGCTTGGTAAGGAATAATTCAAGCAGAAATTATTATCCTATTACACTAGATATTTGTTTACTAAACATCAGTTTGTTTTTCTTATTCAGACAATTCCAATGGATTTTTGGAGGACTCGTATCGAAGGGAATTACAGTGACAACAATAAAGCTATCATTCTAATGGCTGGTGCTAGGTACGAGGCTGACATTATTCATGGACATGGTAAAAAACTTCTGCAGAATGGCACAATGAGAGCTTTTGTGGACAACAGTGGGTTTGAAGAAGGATCTGTGGCCATATTCAGGCTCATCCCCAAAGATTTGATAACTTTTAGAGTTATTATGTAAAGTCTGTAGCAATGGATGTATTGAACTAATCTACTTTAGCATCTAAGACTAAGGTTTAATATGGACAACGAGGTGTCGTTGTATTTAACTATTATGCTTATGTTTGGTTTTGGACAATTTGTTCTGACATTGGAAGAAAGAATCAGGTGAACTTATTTGAATTGTCGAAGTGTTTGTTTCATCTAAGGTGTTCGCGCTTTTTATGTTCAAAATAAGAATTGCCATGCACTTGAATATTTTCTTTCACAAAGCTGGTTGATGGAATTAATAATAAGGTAGAATGTGTTAATTATAACAGGTGAGTGTTGGAGAAATTGTATTCCACGTACTTATTGGAGTGAGTCATAAGTGTGTGTTGTTGTACATATGCATGACAAATGAATAAATCATACACATGTGCTTTTATCAGCTAGTCATAGTCATAAGTGGATGGTTATCTTTAAAAAGTTATCAACCCCTTGTTGGAGTGAGCCACATAGCTGAACATATTTAATACAATGACGGACAACAATGAAAGGAATTTGGTAACACATAAAATTTTGGAGCTGGTGGAACCGGTGTCATATTTATTGGAGCAGATGGGTTAGGGGAGACCAAAGCCTCAACCCCAACGACGCTACGATTACACATGTTCGTAATGGAAACACAGAACTACACGCAACTATCCTACAAATTCCGACTAGCAAAGAACTATCAAAGAACCGAAGGACTTAGTTGCTTATTGAAATGAAACACAGTGAACAGAAAAAAAAAAAACACACAAATGGCCCACCGAGTTCTCTACACGAACAACAGCTCCCTACTTCTTGAAAGGCGACGACGAGGCAGTCGAACTATTTGGGATCTCGTCATGTGAGTCCTCATCGTTTGCCCATTCCTGGCCTGCCCAATGCCTCTGGAACTTACTCAATACCTCTGAGGTCGAAGGTAATGAGGCTTGTGGATTTTCCGGATTCGGGAGAGATGACACACTTGTGGTATCGGAATTATACCAAGCAAGATCATAATGAAAACAGTTATTTGTGTTATCGGAATCATTCTGAAGAGCCAAATGGGGGTTACCAACACTACCCTCTTCTCCTACAACAACTTCGTCCTCACCGTCTCCATCAACATTAGTGTCGTCGTCCGAAATAACAATGACCTCGTGTGGCTCATGGTCATTGTCTGAGTCCGGACCATTTCCGAACAACCTTTTTAGGTCGTCGAAACAGGTTTCACCTTCATCGATGTAGGCCATCGCGAGCTTCTCATGCTGCAGCAAACATAAAAATTCTATTATACATGTACAATCAGTGGAATGTCTTTATAATGCAGTTCTGAGGCAAAATATAAATGACTTACACGAATGATGTGTTCCCATGTATCCTCAGTTGCGTGCACCTTATGCTCTGTGGGTGTATATATCACGCCACTTTGTTGGGTTATCCATTTAAACACTTGATAGCGCTTGTGGAGCTTACGAATTTTTCCTCGACAAAATTCCAAATCGAAGCTCTTACTGTACACCTCATTGACAACACTCATTGCCATAAGCGTAGCATGATGGTTTGGATTGCCCACCTCAAAATGGCCTGCTGCAGCTTGGTCGACCAACTCGTTGATGAACCTTTTTTCAACTTCTCTCGTCCATTCGCCATTGTAAAAGACCTTGTTCTGGGAAATAGAACGTTTTGGTTTCCCGTTAGGAGCCATTACGATAATGATGTGTTGTTATTATGTTTAAGAAGAAAATTTGCGAAGAGTTAAATGTAGGGATGCTTATTCCACATACCACATTCTCGTACTTCGTTTATAGATAGATGTTGGAATCTTTTTTTCTCACGTGACAAAGCCTTGGCCTCACCTATGACATCGAATATGTGATTAATCATGTTCAAGATTATTGGAACATATTCCATATTTCTCAAAGTGGCTAAATATAGGGGAATATATTCTCATTCCTTAAAAACAGGTTCTGATGATTGATTGACGCGTGAATGGACTGAGAAGAATATATTCTCCAACCCCAATTTGGTATTGTGGACAAAAACCTTTACTTTGAAGAATCTAACATATTTCATGAAACCTTGTAAATCCCAATGAATACACGTTTTTGGAGTTTGGCTGTTGCTGACATAAAGAAATCCAAAGTTGATTTGGAGTTCGACCTCTAGTGATGAACGGACACTTGTTCAAATATTCTACCATATCCTTTTCATTTTACATAAGCTACCATAGTAATTTAGAACCCTGAAGAAGATGTCTGGTAGATCATCTTCCTCGGCGGCCATGGGAAGCTCCACAGGTAATACCACACGATATGAAGAACCACCAAAAAGGTTGTGTCGCCACCTCGAAGAAGCTCACTTGTTGACATCGAAAACTGACAAGAATCCCTTTAGAAGGTACTACCGGTGTGCTCAAAGATATGTAAGTAATTATCTTCTATGTGAGTTTACTTATTGAAAATTATTCTCCATCACAAAAAAAAATATTCCCTCAAGTTTTTTTGGTTAGACTAATGATTGTAGGTTCTTTGAGTGGTTTGATGAGGAAATACCGGCCTACCAAAAGGCATGTGTCCTGAAGTTGAAGCATGAGAAATTACAGTTGGAGGAACAAATCAAGAGTAAAGAATGGCCTTCCAATTTTCTCAACTCCAAAATAGAAAAAAAAAAACAGAAAAAGTGAAGTTCTTGAAGCAAACAATTTTGGACCTTGAACAAAATTTAGCAGCAGTCCATGAGAAAAGAACCCATGAGAGGAGGCTTTTTATATTTATGCTGTTGTGCTGCTTTCTTATGATATGGCATGTTAAGACAAGTAACAATTGAAAGGGGCTGTAGAAGTTGAAAATTATGACAATTTAATGTGTTTGAACAATTTGTAGTTTATAATGGCATGGCTTTGGAACAATATGTAGTTGTTGGAGTAATGTGTTTGCAACGTTGTACAGTGTGTGGACAATTTGTATTTGTTAAACATATGTGTTTGCAAGCTTGTGTTGAAATCTGAAAAAGTAGTTTGGTGTTCACTGTGTGTTTTCTTGTTTACTATGTGTAACCTTCCTGTTTTTTTTAATGGCATTATTAGTAACCTGTAAATATTTCTTCTTCCATTGTAAAGCAACAAACTCAGAGAAAAAACCATCAATACAAAATTGGCCATAGAAGCATATACATGAAATGACTTCCTTATTATGAAAAAAAATATATGATCCTGGTACAATGAAATGTTACAAACAGCCATCAATTGTCCAAATGTTTCCACAAACAAGAACTATCCACAGAATTAACATACAACTGGCAGACGTCTACTTGTTTTCATCATCAAAAACAACTCTTCTCTTCACAATGTAATGATTCATTAATGTCTACGTTGAAGAAAATCATTGAAGTCAACTGGAGCTGCATTTTTGGTGTAGAACAACAAATGTGCAGTAGGAAAATGCTTCATCCCATTAGTTCTGAAATATCGCCATTCTTTGGGTTCCTGCATTGAAAATTCAGAATAACGATTTATGTATACAGAGCATATACACACTGGTATGCAAAAACAAACGAATGTATAGAAAGCCTTAGCCTTATATTACATTGCTTGTATGTTGCCAGTACAATCTGTCAATAATGACAACATTTCTCTTCACATTTTGATAGACTCCGGGTGTTTTGGTCCACTGAACAAAGGAGTTGTACTCGTCCCTAAATCTCTGCACTCTGCGTTTCACCATCGGAGTGGTGAACGGCTTTCTAAAATTTTCGGTTAAGTCACCCGATATGAACCACAGATATGTATTAAACATCCCAACCTCACTCACTGGTATACTCTGAGCAGCATGTTCCAATTTTTGGAAGAGGAATTCGTCCTCAGCATTGTTCCAACCGTCATAGCAAAATAGCTTTGCAATTGCATCATTCCGCGTTTGGGGCTTTGACACTTCCATGTTTTACCTAAACAACTACATAAGGTATACACAATTCATTAGCCGAGTGAAAATTGGGGGTTTTTTGACAAAAAACACAGCACTTATGGATTCCAAAACAAAAACCATAGTAAATTGGTTTCAACAAGATTTAAACGCAGCTCTGGTTTCATATCCGACCAAACGGCTCTAAATGCTTAGGTTGTCAATGTAAGAAATAATTGTTAACGTTCAATTGAAAATATGTTCAACATCCCGTCAAACATTACAAAATTTTGGGAACATACAAATGGAATTTTCTTCTCGTCAAAATGCCCTAAAAATTGGAGAACCAATAATCATGTTTCGGTAGCCCTAAAATTGGATTACAAATTTAAATTTGTTGGTATGATAGATGTTACCAATACAAATTGGTTAGCGTCGAAAGGCTCACCTTACGAAGACTTGCCGGAAAATAGGAATAGACGTCGAGGAAGATAGACGGGACGCCGGAGTAAAGGATGTCGAGGTCGATGGCCTGCGTTAAACTATCGTCGGGGAGTATTTTTTGGCAAAGAGCAAATGGGCAAAAATGGAAATGGAAGACAATTTGTTGCTACAATTTACAAGTTACAAACATATCATGCTGAACCACACATTTTATTAATTGTATCCTTTACTTATTTGAAGCCCGAAAA
Source organism: Striga asiatica (assembly GCA_008636005.1). Lineage (NCBI taxonomy): Eukaryota > Viridiplantae > Streptophyta > Magnoliopsida > Lamiales > Orobanchaceae > Striga > Striga asiatica. Next base: position 468,176 of record BKCP01004927.1, read on the forward strand.
ATGCAACTAAACATTGTAATGAGGGAGATAAAAACCATTAGATAATGTGGGCCTAGCATTTTTGATACTATCAAGCCCAATAATTTTTGGCAACCAAACGGGCTCTAATAGTTTACTTGAAAGTTGAAATGTTCACAATTCATCCCACAAACCAAAATTTCACACCCAATTTCTTTCTCCCTCCGAAACTATAGTATAGAACCCTACTTTTCCAGTTTCATGTCCCGCAAGCCGCAAGCGCTATGAGATTAACCTTCGGCCTATAGTAAAATTGAAAAGAAGTTGAAAAATCCCGCAACCCGCGGTCGGAGATTACCTTCGGCCCAAATTATCTTCCTCTTCTCCGTGCTCAATTCATGGTCGTCCTCGTATTTGTTCTGTAGAAGCAACTTGCAGTCGGCGAGAAGAACTACTTGTCACGCTCGAAGACATGTAAGTTCCCTCTATCTGTTTGCTGAGACAAACCAATTTCGATCATTGTCCTTATATTCTGCTTTCTTACCCCATAAACCATCTGCTATGTATATTAATTCTGTGTCAGTTTCCTTTTTGTTTGCTGTGAGGAATATAAAATAACTTTTTAGTTGCCTAGAATTTGTATGTCCTTGTGGTGGGGAATTCTTCAGTCTTGTTTCTATTGTAAATGATTTTGCTCTAGCATTAAAAATTGTTAAAGTGACTAAACATATCCGGCCTATATCAAATTGTATCCGGCCTATCTCAATTGTTTTTTTCCAGAATCATATTTTCTGCATTTGTGGAAAAATCTACTTGGTGTCAATGAATAATTAATATTTTTGAGGAAAAACTTACTTGAAAAATTTTGAGCCGAGCTTGAGCGATTGTATTTGAGTCAATCTCGAGCCTCATAAATCGAGCTCGATCTGGAGCTCGAGCTGAGCAGCTAAAAAAAAATCAATACTTGCTTGATACAGTCAATGTTCGACTCGGTTCATTTGCAGCCCTCCTACTTTACGGACAAGGTTGGAAGAAGCTCATCAGAAATCAGGGTTTTATAAAATTTTTGGACACCCGTTACCTCCAATTTACTGATCAAAGGTAACATCGTTTTCGTTCTTTTATGAATCTCGCTTTTAGATTTATGGGTACTGTGTTTTTTCCAATTTTTATCTCGTATGGGGTATTCATTTCTTTTCTGATTTCGAAAGCTGAAGTCTTTACTTATTAGTGTTTCGAAATTCGGAGGTTATTATTTTAAGCGCCGACAAATGATTTGGTTAATTATTGCCAATGAATTCTTCTGTTTGCCTTGTTTGTGGGATGGAATTTGAAGTGTGAAATTAATGAATCTTCTTGTATTTTCAGTCCATTTGTAGCCATATTCCGGGCAATGTTGTGAAGATCAATGCACGCATAGCCTTTTCTTCTATAGTAAATTTGTGAGAATGTAAAGGACTATTTGTTTGATTAGTGGCACCTTTGTTGGTAGACTCAATTTTAACTTTGCTTCATGTATTTCTGTTTCTGTATTTGCTTCTGTTAATCATGATTTGTTTTGCCTTTTTCCTGTTCTGCGTCCTCTTTCCTTTTAACAAATACTGAATCATTCTGAATATAGTGACGACCGCAGACTCGTAATGAAGAAGAAGAGGCCAAATAGATTGTAAAACCAAACAATTTGCTAAGGCTAGTTGAACAGCGACTTCAATCCAGACGACAAGGACGATTTAGTAGTAAAGACCAGCAGACACTAGATGAGGTCGTGGTTAACTTGTCAACAAATTTGGGTTGTATGTTCATAATAGGGCTAGGACAATCCAGAAGACAAGGACAAGGACAATTTACCCCACGCAAATGATATCATTGGTACGTTTTGCTACTCTGACAAGCTTCGTTCATATACTTTGTTCCTTTTATTATTAATGAGGTCGTGGGAGGTGAATACTAGAAGGTAGCCATTTGCTTCTTCTTTTCCTTGGAGAACCCTTTAAGGTTTAGACTTGTCCTAGATTCATTCAAAATGTTCGTTGCATTAATGTTAAGTTTTCGGTTTGCATAATGAAATTCTTTTTTTAGACGGTTCCTTCTGAGCTTAGAAAACGACCGAAGAAAATTCTTTTTTTAGACGGTTCCTTCTTCTTTTTTTGGCCGTTCACACTGACTGGGGAGTTTCTGCGTTTGGTGATGGCGGCGGCAGCTCTCGTGCAAGTCAACGGTCGGCCACTGCAGTTGGCCTCACGTCTCTCAGCACGAGCGTGCGGGCTCGGCCACCACTTCGCGTGGCTGCACCAATCCAGGTTCGGCGTTCAATTTAAAGTACATACCAGAAATTTTAATTTTCGGGTTCATAATCTCCTAGGTACTCAGATAAGAAAAGGTTTCCTTACAAGACTTACCAAACTACAGCAGTTTAAGATATACTGATCAGCTACAATTTCCCGTAGGAATTGAACATTGGCATCACTGCCCGGAAAAATCCTAACATCGGCGGTCATTGCCGAACATTAGAATGGTTAGCTCGCTTGACCCTTCCGACTAACAATGTCGGCCGTCACGACAACTTTTACTCAGGTAGCTAATTGTGCCGGCGGTCCTAAACTAGATCGACCACAAATACAACTTATAACTTTCACACTTCAAGATCTTAGTGTAAAGCTTCTCTCGCAAGTGTTTTCTAGCCAACGTTATAATACTAATCAGATTAAGTCACATAAGGCACATATACATGAAAATTGGCGAAAAGCTAATTTTTGAAATTCACAGCTCATTTTGGAAACTGATGTAGAACGTGAATAAGAACGGGAAAGATACGAGATACTCTCTCGTGAAGAACTCGCAAAATCAGAAAAACTCAAATTCATTCACCGTCTGATACTGAAGAGAATACATATATATATAATCTTAGACTCTCCACAAACCTAAATTTGCTAAATAAGATAAAACCACATAATTATTTTCCTAACTCTAAATAACATGAATATGGAAATCTAATTATAATAAGGAAATAGGTAATAAAATAATTAATTAAGCAACGGCATCCGATCATATTTATCGAGGAACGCGAGGGCGATCTCGTCTCCATCATCCTCCCCCAGTTGAGAAGGATTCACCCTCGAATCCAAATCGATCTCGTCTCTGTCTGAGCCGTCATCGCCCATGTCAAATACCACAGAACGAGTGTCCACTGCTCCAACCATGTCTCCACGCGGCCCATCCCGAGAAAGAAACAATGTCGGTGACGTTTGTTGCAAAAGAACCGACCGGGGAGCCGAGGGATGTAAGACAACGCGGTTGCCCTCAAACAGAAATCCATACGTGTTAAGGCGCCCATCATTAACCACGGCACGATCAAACTGCCACGGGCGTCCTAATAAAAGATGCCAATCATCTATAGGCACGAAATCACGCCACACCTCATCCATATATGCAGAGCCAATAGAGAAAGACACCAACACACGCCTATTAACGGGGACAACGTCGCCACGCCGTATCCACGCGAGAGCATAAGGATCCGGATGCGGCGGCGACGATAATCCAAGCTTCGCCATAGCCTCGTTAGATATCACGTTCTCGCATGACCCGGAATTAATAACAAAACGGCACACCCGGCCGCCCACGGTGCACGTAGATTCAAAAAGCTGTCGACTTAGGCCCTCATCAGTGGAAATGACGGGCGGGGACAAAAGAGAGCGACGAATATTTCTGACTAGAGGTATTAATGGCTGAAACATATGCCTTTGGTCTTGGTCGAGTTAGTGGTGTTTTTAATGTGCCTAGTTTTAATTTTTATGTGCAAGTTAAAGCCTGCTTTACTGTGAATTGTTGAACCTCTGATGTTAGTTTTACGGGCTGATATGATGTGCAATTTTGTGCCGATATCTGTTGAGGTGATTCATGAGTTTAAGGGAGCTGCTATGAGCCTTTATGAGAAGTCTTATGGGCCGAAAGTATGTACTTGTTGTTTTGGTGCCTTTTTATTTTATGTGTTTTTGTTATAACTTGGGTGCTGAGTTAATGTGCTATTTTGTAAGCTGTAATGTGATATATGCTGAGCCAGTTGATGAGTATGTTGCTGAAGTGAAGTTTTCTTTTAACCATTTTATATCTCAATTTAAAAAAAAATGGCAAGTGTTTGAGAAAGAAATAAGATGTGTTGTTGTGTGTATGAATATTTTTCCTGTTATGTGTTGACAATGGATTTAAACTTCGGTTGTTGTGGTTTATAGAATTAAGGTTAAGCTGAGTGGATGATAATTTATCTATGCTGTAGAGAGATAATTTTTTTAGAGTAATGTATCTCAATTATTCATAGCCTTCATTTTGGTGTTAAAACCTTAATTTTAATTTTTTTTTATGATGTGAAAATGGGAAAGGTATATGTTCTGTTATTTGATTTACTTTGAGCCTGGGCTTTATGTTTAGCATTGCTGGTATGTATGCATTTGGGAGTGTTTTTATGCTTAGTTAAGGCATTATGACTTTTATTTTCTTAAACAAGAGATAAGAGAAGGCTATGTCATGTGTTTTGAAGGCTTTGATTGAATGCTTATGTGTTGTACCTTATGTATATTATAAGTTCGACTTATTGTTTTTGAGCTTTGATTGATTATATTTGGTGTTGAGCCTTTTGATGCGGTCCAGTAGTTGAAGTGTGCTTTACTTGCTTATGTGGCCTAGTCAACCTCAACCAAAACCCTTCATAATAATTAAATTCCTCGTTTTTAGGTTTGAGGAGTCGAACCCTTGACCTACGTTCTTCAGCTTTTTTTATGCTTTTTGCTACTTCGGTAACCAGGTGGGTACATTTATGATGTATTCCATATTTATCGCACTTAATATTTCGTATAAATGCTTTGTTTGAAAATGATGTATGCGTGAGAACCCTAGTCTAAGTGTCCCGTATGTTAGTGCCTTTGATGAATGCATAAACAGTGAGAGGTCATCGGCCCGTAGATTCGGAGAGGTGACGCCCAAGTCCGTATGATATTCGTAAATGGGAAAAACATCTCTACTATCTTCTGGAAAGGATCCCAAGCCCGTAGCCATTTGGTGATGGGAAGGTTTCCAGTTACTTTCTTGTCGTGTGTGATCGAAAGGTTGTGGTATGTACATAGGAGGTTTGCGATAGGGCCAAGTAGGGAGTTAGACTGTTGGATTCTATGCATACTGAATACTATGGTTTGATGGTTGAAAATGTTATGCGAGATAAACTGTGCGATAATGGTGAGCTTGTTGGTTATGCTCACCCCTATTATTTTTCTTTGTTGTGTCTTCTCTTCCTTTGTTTTAGGTTGAGACGAGCTGGAGGCGGTGGCGTAAAGACGAGCGAGATGGTGGTCATTTGCTGGATGTGTCTTTTGTTTCCGCTTGATTTTATTTATGTTAAACTACTTGCTTTTATTTTGGATTGTTAATGCTTCCGTCGATTTGGATTATTTATTTCTTCTCTTTCGAACTATGTTGAATTTCGGTTGAACCTTGATTTCATGCTAGTCGTTTGAGAATGATTTTAAAATTTATGATTTATGAGAGTGTCATTTTGATAGCTCGAGCATGTGTAGGTTCATTGGATTGATTGATTGAGTGTGTTTATTTGTTGTGTTTAATAAGTAGCACCCGTTTCTCGATAAATGTTTTAACATGGATTTTTTTTTTTTTAAAAAAAATAACTCTGATTTTTATTAAATAAATTCGGTAAATTCTTTAAAATAAAACAGGGCGTTACAATAACAGTGGAGGAGGAGAACTTGGTGGAAGAAGCGGTTCCTAAGAAAGCAAAGAGCAGTCCAAAGAAGGTGGAGAAGGCCAGCCTCAATTGGCCCCAAGGTGAACAATGAGAGCTCTGGTGTGGAATTGTAGAGGCCTAGGTGGGGCCTCTACAATTCCCCAGCTCAAGGAGTCCCTTAGACTCCATCACCCACATTTTATTTTCCTGTCAGAAACTAAAAACACTAATAAGTTTACTATGACCGTTTGCAAAAATTTGGGATTTGCTGATAGAAATTTAATGGTGGCTCCAAGAGGGCTAAGTGGAGGATTGTTGCTAACATGGGTTCCTGAGGTTGAGATCAGGCAGTTGTTCTATGATGGCTACAACATTGAGGTTGAATTCAGAACTAATAGTAATGACAGCTTTAGATGGGTAGTCTTTGTCTATTTAAGCCCAGATAGAGGGACTAGAGAAACTCAATGGAGTGAACTATAGCTGAAGAAGGACAAATGGGGAGACAGATGGTGTATGATTGGTGATTGGAATGATGTTACTAAAATGGAGGATAAAAGAGGAGGCAGACAGAGAACTCAAGCCAGCATGAGGGGATTCCAAAATTTCATTGCTGATATGGGGATGGAAGAGGTGATCAGAAAGGGATACCACTATACATGGGGCAATAACAGAGAGAATGAGGGGTTTGTGGAGGAGGCACTAGATAAAGCTTATGTTTCTTTGGGTTGGAGTGCTGAGTTCCCCATGACTCAAACTACTGCTTTGTTCAAGAGCTCATCAGACCATCATATGTTAATATTAGAGGAAGCTCCTGACAGCCAGCTGAAGAAGGGAAGATTTCAGCTAGACAAAAGGTGGCTGAGCAGAGAAGGGGTGGGTGAGATAATCCAATCAGCTTGGGTAGGGCAGCAAGGAGGCACACCAATGTACAGCCTCAAAGGATAAATTTAGGCTAAGTGGCTCAATATAGATCAACTCAACTCATCACACAACCCTAATCATGAATTCTTCCGGTTATCAACACTAACCGGTTCCTCCCACTAACTCCAAAACCAACACACTTCCCAAACATATTTACTCTCTATTTTTTATATAAGAACCTTGTGGACATATTATATAATCCATTTGGTTTTCTTTTTTTTTTTTTAAATAATAATTGGA
>BKCP01004927.1:483070-607444 GCA_008636005.1 Striga asiatica
AATAAAGGATTAAAATAATAAAGTCTTGAAAGATGCTTTCAAGAATTATTATTTTATTAAATATCTTTAATATGATTAAAGATTAAATATTAATAAGAATAAATTAATTATGGTGGTTATAAGATGCTAACTACTTAACATAATTAATCTTATTCTTATTAATTGAATATTGGGTGGGGAATAGTCTTATTCAAGACTTAATATTTTATGGAAATATTCTTGAAGACTTTTTATATTTTATGAAAATATTCTACCCAACATTATTATTTTATACTAAAATGTTTAGTATAAATATGGACATACTTGATGTTCAAATTTAATCTAAGTCTTGCAAAGTTTTCAAGAGTTGAAAAAGAGAGAAAAGAAGAAGTGTTCTTCATATTCAAAAATACAAGAAAGTGTTCTTGTATATTTCCTAAAATAAATATTCCATTCTATTGAATAAAACCGATACTTTTCTACTAGCGAAGAAAGAGGTTATCGGAACCGGATTTCAAAAGGTGGATACGTTTAGAGGGAAGACAATTGGATTCCTAAGCGAGTAACTACAACGTGTTGCTGTTACAAACCGGGAATCGATTCCCTCATTCATCGACAAGTTTGAAGGAGTTCAAGACTAAGGTAAATTTAGAATTTACTTATAACAAATCAAAATATGTATTATTACATGTTATTAAAGATGAAGATCTGTTAATTCGCCATATGTATGTACGAGTAAAGTATTTAAGTGTTAAATACTTGTTTTAAAAATTTTAAATTCCGCTGCGTATAGCTCGTACGGTACAGGTGAACCCAACAATTATCAGAAAAAGAAAAGGAAAAGAATATACAAGGAATGCCTCAATCATGTTCATGTTCACAAATCCAATCAATTTATTTCAACGTAGACTCAAGGCAAATTCTAATTGACAAGTACTCCGACCAATGTCTCACAAGAACAAATATGGCTCAAATATCACAAGGTATATATATATATGTATAAGTGTTAATCCAAGCAACCAAGCCACATCAAAATATGCTACTCGAGATTATCATCACATCTTTCTAACGTCATCAAACAAATCATTAACCAATCTTGAATTTCACCAATGTCCAAACTCGAAAAGCAAATAAACTAAAAACTAGACTGGTCAACCACATAGCCACATATACATGCAAAATCTCCCCAACACTTAAAATCAGACAATGTCCCCATTGTCGATCCTCAGTGAAGGAGAGTTGTACCACACAACCAACCGACTTAAAAGAAATAAGCTATACCAAACAAAAGAGAAAGAGAAGGAAGACGTACAAAGCAAAGTGAGAAATCACTGTGCGTCCGACGGTGGCGGTTGAGGTAAGGAAGGTTGATCGGAACCCGAGCTCCATCGGATGTCCCACTGTTGAAACTGATCATTCCACTGATTCCATTAGGCATATTGCTTATGTTCCCAATGGTCCCAACGGGCCTCGTGTGTTGCATGCGTCTCTTCCCATTTCTCCCAACGTTTGTCATTTTTCGCGATGTAGGCCTCCAACCGGGCATTGTGCAAACTGACCTCGGCATGGATGGTTCGCAGGTACTCCTCCTGTCGAGTCTGATACTCATCTTGCCGTTTTTGATACTCGACGAACCACTTAGGCGCCTGTTCGGATAGGGCGTCGGGAATGCCATGATGGGATTGAAGTTGGGCTGGCTCTTCCTCGTCTCCTGGAGTATGCTCGATGGGGTCGGCAATCTCGTCGGCCGCCTGTTGAGAGGGGCCTCCTGTGGCTTGTGTCGACAAAGCTGCTTCAGCTGCTGCTCGCTTCATCTCCTTCACGTAAGCCTTGTAGCATTTGCGTTCGGTATAGGGCTGGAACTTGAAATGCCTATCCAGAAAACCCCCAGATTTAAGTTCGATATAGCCGATGCCCATCGGACCGATGCCCTCCTCAACAGCTACCGCAATTTGAAGTACTTGACAATATCGGTCACCACATGACCTAAGGTAGGGTACCTCACTGTTTTACGGCGTATGTCGACAAGAGCTTGCTTGAGGAAATTGAGAAGGCATATCGGTTTCTTTTCGCACATAGCCCACAGAACGAACACCTCCTATTCACTTACCTTGTTAGCCTCTTTTTTTTTTTCCGAAAATGTGGTAGGAGAGGAACTTATGCATGACTGCAATGGGAAGCTCCTTGATTAGCCCCGCCGATGGCCCGATTTTATAGAAAGTCTTGCATGGTGGAAAAGAGGCCCAATGTCTGTCAGTCTGGAAATCTCTCGGTTTCTTGCGAGCACCCGTAGTTTTCAAACCGTAAATATCACAGAGAACTTTATCCGTAATTTTGACCTCCTTCCCGTCCAAGCGACAAGTGAGGTAGTTGCCGTTATCTTGCATCTCAATGGTGCTAAAACATTTCAAGGTGAGTGTCCGGAAGGCAGTGAAATTATCACGGTTCGCGTACTTCTCCAAGTTAAGTACTTTCAAATAACTCTGAACTTGTTCGTCGATATGAAGAGCTTTCATCGTCGCCCACTCGATAGCTCGGGGATTAGGCATAGTGCGGGCGGCAAGTCGCTTGTACGCGGCCACCTCTGAGTCGTTAAAAACCGGAAATGGAATGCCATGGGTTCGAGCTAACGGAGTGGTCTCTTCCGCCGAATCGGAGTCTGAGTGGTTCGATGACTCGAGTGGAGCGACGATGATGGCCTTCCCTTTATTTTTGCTCGTGGAAGGACCCGCATTCCTCGTTTTCACCATATTGGAATTGTAGTTCTCACGAACAATTCACCGAACACCTTGAGTGCAAGAATAGGACTTGGGAAGGTGTTGAGCACTTGAGTGAAAAGAAACCCGAAATAACTCCAACGTCAATCCAATACTTCACAATCCCACCCAAACAACTCAAATTCGTCACAAAATCACAAGAATATCGATTACCAGGCGTCAAAATGCGAATATGCTATGAAGAAGCTCAAAAGAGTGAAGGGCCGTGTGGTGTGGCTGTGAACCGCTGCGGGTGAACGGACGTGCTCGCTGGACAGAGAGGACGACGTTCGCTAGCTGGATATGACGCCGATGTGCGGAGCTATGGACTAAACGCCGGTGGCCGGAAGTGGTTGACGGTGGAATTAAGGCTAGGACTCGGAGATGGTGTGAGGGGATGGATTCGCCGGTGATTGAGGATCGCCGGTGATGGAGGCACTCGGTGGTCGCGTGGTGGCCGGAGATGGTTGACGAACCGATGGTCGGGGACGATGGTGTAGGAGAAGTTCGGGTTAGGGTTCAAATTTTGAGAGTGTTTGAGAGGTAGCGAGAATAAGAACCCGAGCCCGCTATTTATTCTGTGAAGGTGCCACGACGTGTCGCTATACCGCGCCGCGAGGGATTGATGTTCCGCGGCGAGATGCCTGCTGCGGCGCGACGCGATGCATCGTCCAATCTCGCAGCCCGGGTCGTGGTGGTCCCGCGGCACGAAGAGGTAGAGTACCGCGGTGCGGTAACTGACGCGGCGCGACACGAAATGAAGGCAAAACCTGCAGTCCGGGTCATGGTGGTCCCGCGCCGCGAAGAGCTTTCTGCCGCGGCGCGGAGTGTGTCGCGGCGCGATACCTGGAACCTGGAACCAATGCAATCGATTTTTTTCTTCTATATTTTTTTTTATATATATATGAAAAACATAAAATAAATCAAAATATACAACTATACAAAATAATGCTCGGTTTTAAGCCGCGAGCTCAGCACAATTCCGGATCAAGGATACGGGTCGCCAAGACTGATAGTCTCGACATGATGCTTTCCGAGCTCCCCTTCAAAATAAGGTTTGACTCTTTGCCCGTTCACTACAAACAACTCACCATTCGCTGGATTTCGAAGTTGGATAGCTCCAAATGATAACACTTCGTCAATGATATACGGTCCGCTCCACCGAGACTTAAGCTTTCCCGGGAATAGACGAAGTCGATGCCCCGTTTATTTGTGGATTATTTGGGATTTATTATTATTTTTTTTATTGCTATTATTATTGTTATTATTAATTGGTGATAATATTTATATTTTATTTTATTGAATGCCATTATGTTTATTTATTTGTCAAATGTGATTAAATGCTAATTGTGAAATTTGTCTAATTGTTTAATTGATTTTGTGATTTATTAAATTATTAATATGAATAAATGTGTATGTGATAATGTGTAAAATATATATATTTATTTTTCGGTTATTTTTATCGCGCATTTGCATTCGAAATCGAGCCCGATAATTTTCGTTGGAACTGTTTTGGCCCGAATATATCTGTTTAAATTTTTAATCGAGCCCGTGAGCCGATTTGTTGTCCCAACCGGCCCAAAAATCTTATTGGCCCAAATTTCTCGAGCCCGGCCCAACAGATTTTCCTCTTCCTATCTCTTGGTCGTGATTTTTCTTTGTGTTGTCTTGGACAACAAGATTTTTCCTTAAACCTAATACATATATATATGTTGCCAACTCGTTTTGTTCTCTTTATCAAAAACCCGCAGCAATTCTTTTTTTTTTTTATCATCCTCTTCCCCATCTCGATTGGTCTACGCGCAGAGAAAAGAAAAAAAAAAAATCGATCATCGTTCATCACCCCTCATCGATCTTCCTTCATCATCGCGCTCGTTCTCTCATCACCATCTTCGCTCGTCATCATCTCCCTCATCATCATCATCGTCCAGTTGGAGCTTTTTCCGGCGACCTTGAACCAGTCCGGCGAAGTTGCAGAGATTCCCGACGCCGCAGAGCCCCTCCACCACGCCGCGACCCTCTCTCTTGCCGCACCGCGAAGCTCTGAATTTTCCGGCGAGCTCGACAACCCTTCGAGCAGCGTCCGACGACCTCTCCTTTCCGTTCCCGGCGAGCCCGTGAACCAGCATCAAGCTTCCCTCTCCCTCCCGTTCATCGAGCTTTCCTTTTTCCGGCGAGACGAGTTTACCGTCGAGCTTTTGTATTCGTGACGTTTTCGAGTTTCCCGAGAACGGTACCTCGTCGTTTTTCCGTCTCGTTTAATTCATATATGTTCGTTGAATTGTTCATATTCGTGTAGTGCTTGTGTTATATATATAATGTGAATTTATTGTTTGAATATGTACAAATATATAAATTGTTGTGATTATTGTGTTCGTATGTTCGGGATCTCTTCGATTTTTTTTCAAAAAATCGAACGAGACCTCGAAAGTCGTGTAAGTCGGTGGATAATGGAACAATGTCGAGTCCTTGGTCTTATGAAAAGGCCTCGGACGACAAATTTCATGTTATGATTTAATTGCCAAGTAGTCGAGCTTGTTAATCGGTGTTTTGATGTTCGAATTTTTAAAAATAGCTCACTACTCGAAATAATGTGAAATTTTGAGGGATGTGTTATCTGTTTATTGTCTGCCTTGTGTAAAATATTCGTAATTTTTAGAGGCCTGTAGCTATTTTTAATAATTAAATTGTAATCTGTTCAGAATATTGTTAAATGCATAAAACATTCATGCCTGACTGAAATGATCTGAAATTCGAATATGTCATGCCTCTGTGACTTATATGTGTTGTGTTAAAATTTTAGAATTTTTGAAGTTGATTTGATATGGTTAATATTTTATTTATTGAGACTGCAGAATCGTTGTTTGAATTTTTATAAATAGGTTACTGCATGAAAAATTTTGAAATTTTACTGAGAGGCATATATTAGGTGTTTGATCATGTCTGTAAACTATGGGAATTTTTGAAGTCCGGTTTGATTCAATTTGGGTTTAAATTCGATAAACCGCTATTGCTCGTTTGAATTTTTAAAAATAGCAGCAGTTATCATTTAAGGCTGAAATTTTTATAAGTGGGCTTTAGCATAATGTATGTTGTTGTGTAAAACTTTCGAGATCAGATGCATTCTTTAAGTCTGAGTATGAATTAATGTGCCCATTTTGCTGATATACTGTTCGAATTTTATAAAATAGGGTATTTTGAGTTTAAAGCTGAAACTTTGTGGTTTTACATGTTTCTAGGAGATGAAATTTTGGGTAAATTTTCAGAGCTTAATTCGTAGGTTAGCTTGACCATCTATTTTCATGCGATTAAATGATTTCAATTTTCGAGCATAATTGTATATGGAAATTTGGACCGACGTGCTTTTCGTTTTTCTGTGAGTTTGACTTGGTCAAACCTTAGATGGATTTTTTGTGAACTCCCTTAAGTGGTTTGGTCGAGTTTAATGCCGAGTCTTAGTGTTCCACATCCACAGGACTTCACGAACTACTTAGTCGAAACGAGTTCGACTAGGTCTGTCTTGTGATTTCCGATTTAAGTCGAGATAGATTCTGATTATAGGATCTTGATATCATGTAGGTTTCTAGAGGTGTTGATCTTGCCTTATTTCGAGATTTGTGACTGTGAACCGTGCTGCTATCAGGTGAGTACATTTATGATGTATTCCATATTTATCGCACTCATTATTTCGTGTAATGTTTCTTTTGAAAATTATTGTATGCATGAGAACTCTAGTCTAAGTGTCCCAAACGATAGTGCCTTTGACGAATGCATAACAGTGAGAAGTCACCTGCCCGTTGTATCCGGGAGGAGACGCCCTGATCCGTGTGAGTTTCGGGGGGGAAAAACATCTCCACTGTCTCCTGGAAAACATCCATGATCCTTGAGTAGTTCGGGGTGGACTCCCATGATCCGTGAGTAGTTCGGGGTGGGGGAAATTTTTCAGTTACGGCCTTGCCGATGGTTGGTCATAAGGTTTGTTGTATGTATATAGGAGGTTTGCGATCGGGCCAGGTAGGGGGTTTAGACTGTTGGATTCTATGCATACTGATTATTGTGTTACTGCTTTTTAAAATAATTATACGAGATAACTGTGCGATAATGGTGAGCTAGTTGGTTGCTCACCCCCATTATTTTCTTGTTGTCTTCTCTCTCTCTTTGTTCTAGGTTGAGACGAGCTGGAGGCGGTGGCGCAGGACAAGCGAGATGGTGGTCATTATGTGTTGAAAACCTATGCTTCCGTATAAACTTGATATTTATTTATTTGCTATTGCACTTTGGATTAATTGTTTCGTCATTTTACGAACTATGTTGAATTTCATTTGAACCTTGCTTTCATACTAGTCGTTTGGGAATGGTTTTGAAATTAGGATTATTGAGATTATTCTTTTGATAGCTCGAGCATGTGTAGGTTCATTGAATTGATTTGATTGGATGTGTTTGTTTGCTGTTGTTAATGAGTAGCGCCCGTTTCTCGATAAATGTTTTAACTTGGAGAAAAAAAAAAAACTCTGATTTTCATTAAATAAATTCGGTAAATTCTTTAAAATAAAACGGGGCATTACAGTTTGGTATCAGAGCCAGTCTTGCTTTTCTGTAGACTGGTTCATTTGTGATTAATTGTTATATGACCATTGACCACTCGCTTCGTCTCGCCGCGCCAGCTCAAGGTATGAAATTATGGTTTTGTTTATTTATCTGGGGCTTAAGAAATCTATCCACCTTGAAATGTTTTGAACTCTAGTGTTTCGTGGCGAACTCTAGACTTCCTATAATTATTTTTTTAAAATTTTGTTTTGGGTGTTAAACTTTTCCGGCTTGTTCAATGTAGAACAATGGCCACTGGTAATCGCAATGCTCGCAACCGTCAGCAAAACCCGCCTCCACCTCCTCCTAACCAGCAGGCCCTTCCGGCCATGGATTTTCCCCGACTCATTGTTCAGTTTCAGGGCATGCATGTGCCCACTTTCTCGGGGATTGAGGCCCCCACTGCTGTGCTCGAGTGGATGAAGGAGCTCGACAAGATTTTCGCTGTGCTCCCTCTTCCCGACAGGCAGCGAGTAGCTCTTGCCGCCTTCCAGATGAAGGCAGATGCTTCTGATTGGTGGGTCGACCACTGGTCTCGGAGGCTAGAGGCTGAACTCAATGCCCTGACTTGGGAGCAGATGAAGGCGATGGTTCGTAGCAAGTTCCTCCCTCAGAGTTTTTGGGACGGCATGGAGCACAAGTTCTACCATCTTCAGCAGGGCAGTACCAGCGTGGACGACTACATCCGCACTTTCACCCGAATGTGCCTCTTTGCTGGTGATTCTGTGAGCACCGACGAGAAGAAAGCCAATAAGTTTCTGAAGGGGCTGAATCCAAGAATCCGTGAGCTAGTTGGGAGTCACGAACTGTTGTCTTATGCCGACACCGTCAGTCGGGCTCAGAGAGTTGAGAGCTTAATCCTTCCGGCGGATCCTGTTCCTTCTGTTTATCATGCTGCTCAGCCTGCCCAGGCTGTACCTCCTCTCATCCCGCCCTTGTCTTATCAGCCGCCGCTTATTGCTCAAGCGCCTTATCCGTATCCGGTTCCGTATACTTCAGCTCCCCGGTCCTCTAGCTCTGGCAAGAGGAAGAATGATCGCCCGAACCGCAAGAAGGGCAAGCGCCCTAACCATGGCCAGCGTCAGCAGCAGCCTGCTGCATAGTTTGTCCAGCCTCTCCGCCAAATTCCTGCTGGAACCCCACCATGTGGAGCATGTGGATGAGTCCACGAGGCCAACCAGTGTCGGGCTGCGGACATGACTTGCTTTAACTGCCAGAGGAAGGGCCACTTCTCCCGCACCTGCCCAAAGCCAAGGAGGCCGAACCAGCAGCAGTAGCCCAGACAGCCCCCACCTAACCAGCAGAGGACTGGAGGCCAGGCTCGTGTCTACACCATCACTCATGACGAGGCGGCCAACAACAACATAGGTACCATGTCCGGAATGCTTTCGTTATCCAACGTGTCTGTTTTTGCTTTGTGTGATATTGGAGCAACCCACTCGTTTATTTCATCCCATTGTCTTGAGGCCTTATCTTTTGTGAATGTTTGCCAAGTTGATCCTCTCGAGGTTAGCCTAGCCTCGGGAAAAACTATTATGTCTGATTCTTTGGTTCGTGATCTTTCTGTTTCTATTGGTGGCCGTGTTTTCGTAGCTGATGTTTATGTGATTGAAAAGCGAGACTTCGACGTGATCTTGGGCATGGACTGGCTCACTCGTTATGGAGCCGATATCCGATGCCAGGAGCGTGAAGTCACCCTCTTCCCCGATTCCGATCAGTCTGTTGTCTTTTATGGGGTGAATTCGAGGACTGTGCCTCGAGTCATCTCTTCTTTGCAAGCTAGGAAGTGCCTTTCCAAGGGTAGCTGTCAAGGCTATCTTGTCTCTTTGGTGTCCGATGCCGTTGATGAGCGTACACCCGAGAGAGTATCTATCGTCTGCGAGTACCTTGATGTCTTTCCCGATGAGCTGCCCGGAGGACCGCCCAACCGTCAAGTTGAATTCACCATCGATCTAATTCCAGGAGCCGGCCCCGTTTCTAAGGCTCCCTATCGAATGGCGCCGAAGGAGCTTCAAGAGCTCAAGGCCCAAATCCAAGAACTGCTCAAGCTCGGTTTTATTCGACCGAGTGTTTCTCCGTGGGGTGCGCCCGTCCTATTCGTGAAGAAGAAAGACGGATCCATGCGCATGTGCATTGATTATCGCGAGCTTAACCATCTGACGGTTAAGAACAAGTACCCTCTTCCTCGTATTGAAGATCTCTTCGACCAGCTGAGGGGAGCCAGCGTCTTCTCGAAGATCGATTTGAGGTCTGGCTATCATCAGCTGAAGATCCGGGAGTCGGATATCTCTAAGACTGCGTTCTGTACCCGATATGGCCACTACGAGTTCGTGGTAATGCCATTCGGACTCAGCAATGCCCCGGCCGTATTCATGGACCTTATGAATAGGGTCTTCCATCCTTATCTGGATCAGTTCGTGATCGTTTTCATCGACGACATTCTGGTCTATTCTCGAGACATCGATCAGCACAAGGAGCATCTGAGGATTGTGCTGGAGACTCTTCGCAGAGAGAAGCTGTATGCGAAGTTTTCGAAGTGTGAGTTCTGGCTAGATCGTGTGGCATTCCTTGGCCACATCGTGACAGCTAGAGGCATTGAGGTGGATCCCGGCAAGATAGAGGCTGTGAGCAAGTGGGAAACACCAAGAAGTGCCAGCGACGTTCGTAGTTTTCTGGGGTTAGCAGGATACTATAGAAGGTTCATCGAGGGCTTCTCGAAGATAGCCCGACCCCTAACCAACCTTACGAAGAAGGCCGTGAGGTTTGAGTGGAGTTACGAGTGCGAGGATAGTTTCCAGGAGTTGAAGAGGAGACTTACCACCGCACCCGTCTTGTCGATTTCCGATCCTACTTTGGAGTTCACCATCTATAGTGACGCCTCAAAGATGGGTTTGGGATGTGTTCTAATGCAGCAAGGGAAGGTTGTAGCTTATGCTTCGAGGCAGCTGAAACCTCACGAGCAGAACTACCCCACTCATGATCTTGAGTTAGCTGTTGTTGTCCACGGCTTGAAGATTTGGTGGCACTACCTCTATGGAGGCAAGTGTGAGATTTTCACCAATCATAAGAGCTTGAAGTATATCTTTACTCAGAAGGAGCTCAATATGCGCCAAAGGAGATGGCTTGAGTTGGTCAAGGACTACGATTGCACGATTAGCTACCATCCCGGGAAAGCTAACGTGGTCGCCGACGCGTTGAGTCGGAAGAGTCATGGCCAGTTGTCTTGTCTGTTCACCGGGCAGGATGTCCTTGTTCGGGAGTTCGAGCGACTGCAGTTAGAGGCAGTGGAGTCGACTTCGACAGCTGGAGGTGTGTTGACCGCCTTGGTTGTGGGACCGACTCTTCGGGAGAGAATTGTTGCCGAACAGTCGAATGATCGTTTTCTATGCCGAATGAAGGAGTTGATGGAAGCCGGTCGAGTTGGAGGATTCGCAGTCGCATCTGATGGGGCATTAGTCTTCGAAGGTAGACTATGTGTTCCGAAGGTGTGGGAGCTGCGAAAGGAGATATTGAGAGAAGCCCATAGTGCCCCGTACACCATCCATCCTGGTAGCTCGAAGATGTATCAGGACCTTCGGAAGTCGTTTTGGTGGCGAGGTATGAAGAGGCAAGTGGCCCGTTTCGTGAGTGGTTGTCTAGTGTGTCAGCAAGTGAAGGCTGAGCACCAGAAACCCGGAGGCATGTTGCAGCCGCTTGAGATTCCCATGTGGAAATGGGAGCGACTCACGATGAATTTCTTGGTGGGTTTGCCGAGATCGAGATCCGGTCATGATTCCATTTGGGTGATTGTGGATCGACTCACGAAGTCCGCCCACTTTCTGCCCGTCCGGACGACTATGAAGGCTAGTGCGTATGCCGAGTTGTTCGTTGATGAGATCATCAAACTTCATGGTGTGCCCGTGGAGACTGTGTCTGATCGTGACTCGAAGTTCACGAGCCAGTTCTGGAAGACTCTGCACCGAGCCATGGGGACAAGGTTGGAGTTCAGTACTGCCTTTCATCCTCAGACAGATGGTCAGTCGGAGCAGACGATCCAGTATTTGGAGGATATTTTGAGGGCTGTGGTCTTGGACCGGAGCCTGACTTGGGAGACTGCGCTCCCATTGGTCGAGTTGTCTTATAACAACAGCTACCACTCCTCGATCAAGATGGCCCCTTACGAAGCTTCGTATGGACGGAAGGTCCGAACTCCTTTGTATTGGGATGAGGTCGGAGAGAGGAAGGTCATGGGTCCGGAGTTCGTTCATAGGACTTCGGAGGCTGTTGAGTCGATCCGGAAGCATATTCGGTCTGTCCAGGAGAGGCAGAAGGTGTATGCAGATCGGGATCGGCGAGAGCACGAGTATACTGTTGGTGATCACGTCTTTCTGAAGGTCTCGCCCATGAAGGGTGTTATTCGCTCCGGGAAGAAGGGGAAGCTTCGGCCTCGCTATATCAGACCCTTCGAGATCCTAGCTCACATATAGTGCACGAGGTCTCGTGCCAGAGCCTCGTGCCATGTCCAGGGCAGACCCGAGCCGGGTCAGCTGAGCCCAGTTGGCCTCAGTGCCGTGTCCAGTGACCTCGGGTCGTGCCAGTGCCACGCCCGAGCACGCAGTTGGCCCGGGATGTGCCCAGCAGCACACCCGCGTGCCCAGGGTTGCCCGGCAGCACCCGCTCAGCCCCAGTTCGCGCATGTCCGCGCCCAGTCGACCTCGGGGCATGGCCAGCAGCCTGCCCGAGTGCTCAGCAACCCCGGGGACGACCGGCAACGCCCGCGTGGCCTCTGTCCGTGTCCGCCCCGAGTCCAGCCGCGCCTGTCCGTGCCCAGCCACACGACAGCGCCTCGGGAACTTGGCGTATCGGTTAGCTTTACCACCGGACTTGTCAGGGGTGCATGATGTGTTTCATGTCTCCATGCTGCGTAGATATATACATGACCCCCACCATGTGGTGGAATTCGGCGAGCTGCAGGTCGAGCGAGACCTCATCTATGAGGAGGTGCCGGTTGCCGTACTGGACCAGAAGGTCCATCAGCTGAGGAACCGGGCAGTGAGTTTGGTGAAGGTGCTATGGAGCCGACACGATGAGTCCGAGGCGACTTAGGAGAAGGAAGCCGAGATTAGGAGGAGATATCCGAACTTCGTTTTTTGATCTCTTTGTACTCTTTCGTATTCTAGTTATCGTTGTTTTATTTCGAATTCCGAGGACGAAATCCTTTGTTAGGTGGGTAGACTGTAATGCCCCGTTTATTTGTGGATTATTTGAGATTTATTATTATTATTTTTATTGCTATTATTATTGTTATTATTAATTGGTGATAATATTTATATTTTATTTTATTTAATGCCATTATGTTTATTTATTTGTCAAATGTGATTAAATGCTAATTGTGAAATTTGTCTAATTGTTTAATTGATTTTGTGATTTATTAAATTATTAATATGAATAAATGTGTATGTGATAATGTGTAAAATATATATATTTATTTTTCGGTTATTTTTATCGCGCATTTGCATTTGAAATCGAGCCCGATAATTTTCGTTGGAACTGTTTTGGCCCGAATGTATCTGTTTAAATTTTTAATCGAGCCCGTGAGCCGATTTGTTGTCCCAACCGGCCCAAAACTCTTATTGGCCCAAATTTCTCGGGCCCGGCCCGACAGATTTTCCTCTTCCTTTCTCTTGGTCATGATTTTTCTTTGTGTTGTCTTGGACAACAAGATTTTTCCTTAAACCTAATACATATATATATGTTGCCAACTCGTTTTGTTCTCTTCATCAAAAACCCGCAACAATTCTTTTTTTTTTTTTATCATCCTCTTCCCCATCTCGATTGGTCTACGCGCAGAGAAAAGAAAAAAAAAAAATCGATCATCGTTCATCACCCCTCATCGATCTTCCTTCATCATCGCGCTCGTTCTCTCATCACCATCTTCGCTCGTCATCATCTCCCTCATCATCATCATCGTCCAGTCAGAATATTGTTAAATGCATAGAACATTCATGCCTGACTGAAATGAACTGAAATTCGAATATGTCATGCCTCTGTGACTTATATGTGTTGTGTTAAAATTTTAGAATTTTTGGAGTTGATTTGATATGGTTAATATTTTATTTATTGAGTCTGCAGAATCGTTGTTTGAATTTTTATAAATAGGTTACTACATTAAAAATTCTGAAATTTTACTGAGAGGCATATATTAGGTCTTTGATCATGTTTGTAAAATATGGGAATTTTTGGAGTCCGTTTTGATTCAGTTTGGGTTTAAATTCGATAAACTGCTATTGCTTGTTTGAATTTTTAAAAATAGCAGCAGTTATCATTTAAGGCTGAAATTTTTATAATTGGGCTTTAGCATACTGTTCGAATTTTATAAAATAGGATATTTTGAGTTTAAAGCTGAAACTTTGTGGTTTTACATGTTTCTGGGAGATGAAATTTTGGGTAAATTTTCAGAGCTTAATTCGTAGGGTAGCTTGACCATCTATTTTCATGCGATTAAATGATTTCAATTTTCGAGCATAATTGTATATGGAAATTTGGACCGACGTGCTTTTCGTTTTTATGTGAGTTTGACTTGGTCAAACCTTAGATGGATTTTTTGTGAACTCCCTTAAGTGGTTTGGTCGAGTTTAATGCCGAGTTTTAGTGTTCCACATCCACAGGACTTCACGAACTACTTAGTCGAAACGAGTTCGACTAGGTCTGTCTTGTGATTTCCGATTTAAGTCGAGATAGATTCTGATTATAGGATCTTGATATCATGTAGGTGTCTAGAGGTGTTGATCTTGCCTTACTTCGAGATTTGTGACTGTGAACCGTGCTGCTATCAGGTGAGTACATTTATGATGTATTCCATATTTATCGCACTCATTATTTCGTGTAATGTTTCTTTTGAAAATTATTGTATGCATGAGAACTCTAGTCTAAGTGTCCCGAACGATAGTGCCTTTGACGAATGCATAACAGTGAGAGGTCACCTGCCCGTTGTATCCGGGAGGAGACGCCTTGATCCGTATGAGTTTCGGGGGGGAAAAACATCTCCACTGTCTCCTGGAAAACATCCATGATCCTTGAGTAGTTCGGGGTGGACTTCCATGATCCGTGAGTAGTTCGGGGTGGGGGAAATTTTTCAGTTACGGCCTTGCCGATGGTTGGTCGGAAGGTTTGTTGTATGTATATAGGAGGTTTGCGATAGGGCCAGGTAGGGGGTTTAGACTGTTGGATTCTATCCATACTGATTATTGTGTTACTGCTTTTTAAAATAATTATACGAGATAACTGTGCGATAATGGTGAGCTAGTTGGTTGCTCACCCCCATTATTTTCTTGTTGTCTTCTCTCTCCCTTTGTTCTAGGTTGAGACGAGCTGGAGGCGGTGGCGCAGGAAAAGCGAGATGGTGGTCATTATGTGTTGAAAACCTATGCTTCCGTATAAACTTGATATTTATTTATTTGCTATTGCACTTTGGATTAATTGTTTCGTCATTTTTCAAACTATGTTGAATTTCATTTGAACCTTGCTTTCATGCTAGTCGTTTGGGAATGGTTTTGAAATTATGATTATTGAGATTTTCCTTTTGATAGCTCGAGCATGTGTAGGTTCATTGAATTGATTTGATTGGATGTGTTTGTTTGCTGTTGTTAATGAGAAGCGCCCGTTTCTCGATAAATGTTTTAACTTGGATTAAAAAAAAAACTCTGATTTTCATTAAATAAATTTGGTAAATTCTTTAAAATAAAACGGGGCGTTACAGTTGAATAAGAGCACTTTCATACCGGGCACGAGATTCTTTCGTACAATGGTCGAGTCGTGAAGCTTTTTTACCTTGTCCTTGTAGATTTTGGAGTTCTCGTAAGCCTCGTTCCTCAACTCCTCAAGTTTCTGACAGTTGCCACATCCGGTCACGTCCGGCTGCATCAAGATCAAGATTCATTCGCTTAATTGCCCAAAAAGCTTTGTGCTCGATCTCGACCGGAAGGTGGCACGCCTTCCCGTAGACAAGCCGGAATGGGCTCATCCCCAAGACTCCCTTGTACGCTGTCCTTTGGGCCCATAATGCATCATCAAGGCGACTGGACCAATCCTTCCTGGACGAGTTCACTGTGTTTTCAAGGATGATCTTGATTTGCTTGTTGCTCGTCTCTGCTTGGCCCGAAGTCTGTGGATGATATGGTGTGGCCACCTTATGTGAAATCCTGTATTTCTTCATTAGCTTCTCGAATACCCGGTTGCAAAAATGCTTGCCCCTGTCACTCACAATAGCCCTTGGGAAACCAAACCTGCTCAAAATATGACCTCGCAAAAACTTGATAACCACATTAGCATCACACGTCCTTGTGGGGATAGCCTCGACCCACTTGGACACGTAATCTACGGCAAGTAAAATATATTCAAAGCCAAAAGATTTAGGAAAGGGTCCCATAAAGTCAATGCCCCATATATCAAAAATTTCAACTTGCAAATTGTTAACCAGAGGCATTTCATTTCTAGAACTAATATTCCCAATTCTTTGACAACGGTCACAAGATTTGCTAAAGTTATGAGCGTCTCTAAAGAGAGTAGGCCAATATAAACCTGATTGGAGAACTTTGAAAGCAGTTTTTCTTCCTCCAAAATGGCCTCCATATTGGAACTCGTGGCAAAAAGCGAGAACATCCGCTTGTTCTTCTTCGGGCACACACCTACGAAGGATTTCATCTTTCCCCACTTTGAAAAGGAATGGGTCCTCCCAAAAATAGCTTCTGCACATCAAAACAAAGCATTTCCTCTCTTGGGAAGAGAGGTTAGACAACAATATTCCATCTGATAAATAATTCACTATGTCCGCATACCAAGGAACACTAGTCACCTTACTCACATGCTCATAGGGAAAACTATCATTTATGTCAACATACTCATGCAAAGTGAGTGAAGAATCAGAAGGAACAATGCGAGACAAGTGATCAGCAACAACATTCTCACAACCTTTCCTATCACGAATCTCTACATCGAACTCTTGCAATAATAAAATCCATCGAATGAGTCTGGGTTTCGACTGAGTTTTACTCAATAAATATCTAAGAGCCGCATGGTCAGAATGAACAATCACTTTAG
Source organism: Striga asiatica (assembly GCA_008636005.1). Taxonomy (NCBI): domain Eukaryota; kingdom Viridiplantae; phylum Streptophyta; class Magnoliopsida; order Lamiales; family Orobanchaceae; genus Striga; species Striga asiatica. Next base: position 499,471 of record BKCP01004927.1, read on the forward strand.
ATCCCACAATGTAGGACCTAAACTTTTCTAGAGAAAAAATAACAGCCAAAAGCTCTTTCTCAGTGGTGGTATAGTTCAATTGGGTGCCATTTAGAGTCAAACTAGCATAATAAATTACATGAAGCAATTTATCAACTCGTTGGCCCAAAATGGCTCCAACAGCAAGGTTCGAAGCATCACACATAATCTCAAAAGGCAACGACCAATCAGGGGCAATCACAATGGGTGCAGTCACTAGCTTATTTTTCAATTTATCAAAGGCATCTACACATGCATCATCAAACACAAAAGGCACATCATTAGCAAGCAAGTGACACAAAGGCTGGCTTATTTTCGAAAAATCTTTAATAAATCGCCTATAGAAGCCAGCATGACCCAAAAAACTCCTAACTCCTTTCACATTCACAGGTGGGGGGAGTTTTTCAATCACATCGATTTTTGCTTTATCAACCTCAATGCCACGATTAGACACCACATGGCCTAACACAACTCCACTAGTCACCATGAAATGACTCTTCTCCCAACTCAAGGTCAAATTAGACTCAATACACCTTTCAAGCACACGAGATAAATTATGGAGACAATCAGAAAATGAAGTACCGAAACTAGAAAAGTCATCCATAAATACCTGCAGGCAATCCTCAAACATATCTGAGAAGTTGGAGAACAGACACCTTTGGAAGGTCCCGGGTGCATTGCAGAGGCCGAATGGCATTCATCTGAAAGCAAAGGTGCCGAATGGGCACGTGAAGGTGGTCGTCGGCTGGTCTTCGGGAGCTATGGCTACTTGGTAGTAGCCGGAGAGTCCCGTCTAGGAAGCAGTAGAACTGATGACCCGAGAGACGGTCAAGAATCTGATCGATGAATGGCAACGGGAAATGGTCTAATTTTGTCACGACATTGAGGCGCCGATAGTCTATGCACATTCTCCACCCGGTAGTGATGCAGGTAGGGACCATCTCCTTCTTCTCATTCTCGATGACCGTGATACCTCCCTTCTTGGGCACCACATGGATCGGGCTGACCCACTCGCTGTCCGCCACTGGGTAAATGAGCCCTTCTGAATAGAGCTTGAGCACCTCCTTCTTCACTACTTCCATCATATTCGGGTTGAGCCGTCGCTGGCTCTCCCAAAATGGCTTGGCACCTTCCTCTAAGATGATCCGGTGCATGCATGTGGAGGGGCTGATGCCTTTTATATCTCCGAGGCTCTACCCAATGGCTTTCTGATTCTTCTTTAGCACCTCAATTAGCTCATTCTCCTCGTCCCGGTTAAGCTTGGCAAAGATGATAACCGACTTTTGCTTCTCGTCATCTAGGAAGACGTACTTGAGATGACGGGGTAATTCTTTAAGCTCTAATGCGGGTGGAGTAGATGCGTGTGGCTCGTCAGCTGCGAAAAGCTCAATGATTGGCTCTTCTTCGTCATCAAGGTCGGGCATCGACCTCTCTTCGTAGTCACGTACAGTCGTCTCCTCCACAAACTGGTCGGTTATATCAACGAAGGCGCACTCCTCCACAAAGTTCACTGAGGATGCAGATGTGGCTTCTCGGACTGAAATAGAAACGGACTCGCCCAAGACCGTCATATTCAATGTCCCGTTCTTCACATCGATGAGGGTGTTGGTAGTGGCCATGAATGGTCTACCCAGAAGGATTGTGTGGTCCCTCCCGTTCTCCTGTACGTCCCCCACATCTAGGACAACAAAGTCCACCGGGACAATAAGTTTCCCAACACGAACTAGAACATCTTCCACTACCCCTTTGGGGTATTTGATAGAACGGTCTGCAAGCTGAAGGCACATGCGTGTTGGCCTCAAGTCTCCTAGGCCGAGCCGCTGAAAGATAGAGAACGACATGAGGTTGATTCCGGCTCCAAGGTCCAGCATCCATGAAGCTTCCTTTCCGTTTCTGAGGGCTATTTGAATCACGAAGCCTCCGGGATCTCGTTCTTTCTTCGGAAGGTCATGCTGCATAGCACTTGCAGCCTCGTAAACCACTACCTTCTCCCCGTTTCCAAATTTTCTCTTCTTCGTCACTAAGTCCTTGAAGAACTTCACGTACGAGGGCATATTCTTGATCACGTCCAGGAGTGGCAGTTGACGTTGACCTTTGAGAGCATGTTGTATAGGTCCCGAAATTGCTGCTCCTGCTTCTCGTCCTGGAGTCGTCTTGGGAAGGGTATGCTAGGTTTGAAAGGGTTTGGTGACTTGTGTAACATTGGGCCATCTGTCTGCTTCCTCGGCTCAGCTTCTGTACTCTTCTTCGGGCTCTCCTCTACTCCTTTGGGCTGGTCGGTTGGTGTAAGGTCATCAGGCTCGGGCATTTTCACATGGTTGTCTACCTCTTTCCCACTTCTCAGAACTGTGATTGCTTTGGCTTCCTTAGGATGGCTGGGCAGCTTCCCTTTGTCTGAGTCAGCCTCTATGTTCCCAACTCTTGTAGCAAGCTGGCCCAGCTGTGTTTCCAGGCGTTTGATAGAGGCATCGGTGTTCACGCCCCTTTGCTCATTGTTTGCCATAAACTGGAGAATCTTGTCCAGCTTGTCGTCTTGATTTGCTGAACTGGGTCCGACCCATTGTGCTTGCATTCCTCTCATTGGGCTCCTCTGCTGCTGTTGATGCTGCTGTTGAGGGTAATTCGGCCTCATCTGCTGTTGAGGAATGAAAGTGGGACGGGGTTGCTGCTGCATGAAGTTCTATCGAGGAGGCTGCTGGACGTTGTTGTTGTTAGACCACGAGAGATTTGGGTGATTTCTCCACCCCGGGTTATACGTGTTTGAGTATGGGTCATTGGCAGGCCGGTTCTGGTAGCCTTGAAGAGCATTGACATCTTCATATTGTTCACCAAAATCTTGATCGAAAGCTGATGGGCACACCTCCGACCTGTGCCCTTGCGCTCCACATGCTCCACACGCTTCTACAGCCATGGTCTGCATTGGTTGGCCTCCTCTTGCGTTCAGTAGCCGCATCTGCTCCGTGAGCTCAGCTAGCTGTTGTGCCATCATGTCCCGTCCTGGAGATACCTCATTGACAAAAGTCCTCTTCCCTCGACTGCTCTTTTGGGATGAGTTAGAACTCATCGCCTCAAAGATATCTATCATCTCTTCTGCCGTCTTCGCCCCGATATCTCCACCAGCTGCATTATCCACCATGTATTGAAGATTCTGGTGGAGGGAGTCATAGAAACTGTTCACAAGTAGGGCCGGAGGGAAATTGTGATGCGGGCACTGCCTCTGGAGGTCCTTGAAGCGCTCCCACGCCTCATGAAGTGGCTCGTTTGGCTGTTGGGCAAAAGAAACGATCTGGGACCGAAACTCTTGCGTTTTCTGATGAGAGTAGTATTTCCCTATAAACTTGGTATACACTTGCTCCCAAGTGGTGAGGGAGTCGGGAGCAAGTGTCATGAACCAAGCCTTGGCCCGGTCCTTGAGTGTTTCGGGAAAACACCTCATCTTTAGCTGGTCCTCGTTCAGGTTATGGAGAGGAAAGGTCTGGAGGACATTATAGAACTCCCGGATGAAGTGGAGTGGGTCCTCATTAGGTAAACCATGAAAAGAAGGCAACTGGTTGTAGTGGATTGTTTTTAGCTCATAGTTCCGAGCTGCTGGTCCCAGCCGGATACACGAAGTCACTGGCCCGATTATTGGTTGAGCCAGATCACGAAGAAGGTGACGAGGTGGGTTATTCACTTCCTCATCACCATTGTGTGCCATGTCTCCTTGGCAATTTGAGTCTCGGTTGGCTGAGTCTGAAGAGTCAGGGGCAAGACTGGCCAACAAGTCTCGTAGATCCCTCTGGATGGATTCGTTGTTTGGGATGATACACGACCACTCCTGGTACGCATAAACAAAAACAACAAAAACGTCACGGGCACCAGATAGATAAGAAAAAAGACTAAGAAAGACAAAACACGAAAACACTAGAACTAATCAAGGAAAACGAAACAAAGAGAGACACCGAAAAACACAAAAATTCACAAAAATAAGAGAAACACTAAAAACAAAATGAATAGGCGCACAAAATAAGTCCTAAACCTTCCCCGGCAACGGCGCCATTTTGTTGTAATAATTTTTACCGGAGTAGAATCGAAAGATTCGATCACCGGGTCGTATCTCAAGGAAGGTCAGCCGGATTATTTGTACGGATATTCAATCACACGAAAAAGCAAATAAAATCCTAAACACTCTAATTAAATGGTTTTGGTTTTCAATTATCAACTACTAATTCTCAAACAGTGCGAATAAACAATTAACAAAACTTAAAACGAATTTCTTATACGTACGAAGGCTAGGGAATCAGGGATGATTATACTCTAAACAAATTCGAACACCAAACGAAAATCGTTCGGCTAAATGATTCAATCAACCTACACATCTAGAGATTATTCCTCAATAACTTCTCGTAACAAGAGGAAAAATATAGACGGCAAATTAAACCAATCAATTAACACGTAGGCAATACAATTACGAACAAGCCTACTCTAGTCGAGCCTGAATCGACCGACTTCTCCCCTTTCGGTTCTACAAGTCCATTAATTAGATCAGAATGGTGATCAAGCATCCAACCCTAGGTTTAAATCAACTCGAAAAGATTGAACAAATTTCACAGGTAAGATAAGCACGCGAGTACGAGTAATCACCCCCTATCCCTAACTTAAGACATAGTATAAAGTAAATACTCCAAATTCATAATCAAAGTGAGAAGAAAACTTACCATAAATAAAAGTCAAGTGTTGAATCTCAAGCACAATCAAAATTCACGATCAAAATCTTTGGGTGTCACTCCCAAAAATCTCAAAATAAGCAAAAATAAAAGAGAACAATGTTTTCGTCTGATAAAACAGAGAAAAACGAAAAGTGCCGAATGAATCCAAAAAAACCTTGCTCGATCCGTATTAAAAGCGCAGTTCAAAACTTCCAGCGCCGCGGCGCGAAGCTTCACCGCGGCGCGAGGCGGGACTTCACCGCGGCGCGAGGCGGGGGTTCACCGCGGCGCGAGGCGGGAGTACGACGCGGCAGACACATTCACCGCGACGCGAAGTGGGTGGCACGGCGCGGCAGGTAGATCCATCGCGGCGCAGCAACGTCGCGGCTCAGGGTGGCTGGTGCTTAACTCGCAGTCCAGGTCGTGGCACCTTCGCGGCGCGGGGCATTTGAAGAACTGATATTCAGGTTGATTTGTTTTGAGGGCTGGGACGCACGCTGCTCGGATATTTGACTAGCTCCAAACGTGATGAAAAACCTGAATCTGCACACCACTAGAAACGAAAGAAAAACACATGAAAACAGACCAAAGAGCTGAAAATATCGAAAACGAGAAATAAACGGCAAACACACGATACGAACAACTAATGGACCAAAAGAATTAAAAGATTCCTAAAAATGGGGGTAAAAATTAACAAATAAACAAAGAAAAATATAACAAAAATAGGACAAACAGTACCCGCGCCTTAGCCCTCGCGCGAGTTCAAGCATGGCCCAAGTCATGGCCAATCACTTAATGAAATTATTCTAAGTGTGGAGAGCCTTATTTCAGCCCTTAAGCTCGGCCCAAGATCATCCCGCGCGCAACAGCAAGTCCAGCTCGTCGCCTAGGGACAGCCCAGCAGACCTCGCGCCCAGCTTGCGCCCAGGCCCAGTGCTGCGTGCAGCCCAGGCAGCGCCCAGGGCCCAGCAGCGCCCAGGCCCAGCGCTGGCAGCGCACTAGTCCACTTCCAAGCCCAATATGCATATGTTCGGCCCATTTTCCTTCATGCCCAAGATGATGCGTGTGATTAAGAGGTAAATGGGAGTTAATTAAGACTAAGCCTTGGTCAAGAGTGGATTAGCATGGTCAAAGTGCACTAGCATTAATTTAATGTGAGTGGGGCATTTTTATATTGTATGTGGGTTTGGAATTGTCCCCCACTTACCTCAAGGCTCGACCAGAATAAGATGCTCCACCATTTGGCTGTCTTGGTCAGTCCAAAATGACCACAAAATCTGTGCAAGACCAGCTCCAACATCCATGCGCATGGGGAAAGGGAGTGAGCACACATGTCTCCACTTGAGAGCCTTGTAACATCCACCCTTATGCTCCATTTAAGCCACATTCTCCAGTATTGTTTAGGCTCTTGGACACCTTCATTAGTGAGCTAAACACTAGAGAAATATTGAGAGAAGCTTAGCAAAACCGAGGGCATTTTTGCTAGCCAACACACACGCGCGTGAGAGGGAAAGGGAGAGGTTCACCGAGCCTTACACCACTCCAGCCTTACACACTCGTGGTCTATCATTACCTGAGTGTTTGGTGGATTTTTGCAAGCCCTTGGAAAATCGAAGCCTTAAGCCACCAAGTCGGGCCTAGCAACCACAAGCCGCGAGTGAGCCCTAGTTGAGGCCATTAGCTCCATTTCGAATTTTGAGCAAGGTAAGCTCACATTCCTCATTTTTCCCAGCTTATACATGACATTTTAAGATTTATCATGTATAAAATTGAGGCCATGCACGTGAGAATAAGAAGATTTGAATTTTTGAAGTATTGAGCCCTAATTTCGTAAGTTTATGTACATTCATGATATGGCCGAGTTTCATAGCTTATAAATCCTAAAAAATCATGAGTATGACATGATTAAAAGGTTAGCATGCTTTTAGCTCATATGTTCGGTCAAGTTTATTAGTGAAATCGAGCTATTTTCACCTCTGAACCTAAGTATATGTGCATGCATGTATTGACCAATGTTCTAGCCTCATTAGCCATGGTTTTTGATGCTTAGTATTCGGCCCTAAGTGTTTTGATAAGTTGAGCATGTTAGTTCGGTGACCTAGGGTCCAAAGGTGCCATATAGGCCCTACCGGACCGAGCCATCATCCACCCGAGTTGCCCTAGCATTTTCTTGGCATTTTTACATGTTATTTATCATGTTGAGTTGTTTTGGGTTGGTAGTCACTGGAAAAGTTGCCGGAAGTTCGGCAAAGGACCGACTAGGTTCACCAGCCAAGCCAGTCGCGCGTGCCGTGCCCGTGTGATGAGGATGTGGTCATTGACCCATCCGAGCCCGAGGACGAGACGCGCATAAGCCGAGAAAGGAAGCGCGCAAGAACCCGGGATGAGTACCGAGACCGTGCTAAGAGGGCCCGGAGAGGTTACAAGGCGGGTGATACGCGTACGACTGAGTATTGGGCCCACGATGAGAGCAAGAGGATTGAGCCCGGAGGAGTGGGCGAATGGTGTAGGGCTTGCGCAAGAGACCGGCGCAAGCAACGCATGCGCGCTAAGGCCGAAGGAGCACGAGGGGAGGATGAAGGGTGGAAGGCGTGCACATGGGGCGGCAGCAGTGGTGCGAGTGCGAAAGTGGGTTGGAACGATGTGAGGGGCTTGACAAGCGGGTACGAACGAGACGCCATGACGGGAGTCACGCACAAGGCGTTGGTCGAGCAGGGCTGTGATGGCGAGGGCGCGGGTGCGCTAATGGGAAGGGTCGACAGGGTCGACGAGTCGAGTAGGTGCAAGCACGCGCTCGAGGTAAAGAGGTCCACGCGAAGTGCGGGCAATAACGCGCGAGACGCGTGGGAGATGAATGGCGTGAATCCTCGAGGGACTAGGAATGGCACGACGACTGAAGAGAATCCGCGCGACTTGAGGCGCAAGGCAGTAGACGCGTGGGGCGCGTGGGGCGACCAAGGCAGAGACATCGGAGGACAAGGACTAGCCGTGACGGCTAGGGTTTGGTCGAGGCGCGCAGCACAAAGGGACGCGCGATCCTTCTAGAAGGCCTACGGCCAATTTCCCTTAGTAGCTTAGGAATCATAGTTTGGTTAGGATATGGAATAAAAGGCATGTGCCTAAGTAGTTTAGGTAAGTCTATATTTACTTTCCTTAGGACTTTATTTGTTTACTTGCATTAGGAGTTCTTCTTAGACTAGGATTAGATCTAATTGGTATCTATAAATACCACCCATATGTCATTCGAAATATATGATTAAGAAGTAATGGAAAATCGTTCGTGAGAACAAAACCGTGTGTTTAGAATTCGTGAGAGTTTTATCATACAAATCGAGTTGGCTAGGCTAAGACCCGAACCATCTCAAAATCATGAGAAGATAAGGCTAATAACCGAGTCGTCCACACCTATCGTCGAAGGACAAGCCGTGGCAAAGCTTGGATCGAGACAATCGAGTTGGGAAAACACACGATCCTTCATCATTGGTGCTTTCATTGAGAGGTGTTGATCGTGTGTTTTGTTTAACTTTTTCTATCTTCTTCTTTTTCAAATTTTCCCTTTTTCTTTTTGTGAGGGTCGAGTGTTATCCAAAAAATAAATATATATATTTTACATAGTGTGTGTGAGTTTTGTTCGAGAGTTATCAAAAAAACAAAAAGAAAAAAAGAAAAAAAAAGAGAGAGAAGCGATGACAAACCGAGAGAGATTCGAGATGTTGGAAGAGAGCATGAGATCCCTTGGTGATGGACAACATGCTGCCAACGAGAATTTTGCGAAGCTGGAGCTCATGGTGCACGATCTTGCGGCACGACTTGCTCGAGCTACACAACGACCGCGAGGAAGTCATAGGTCGTGTTCGACCACAGCTCGATCGAGCAGCTCCGAGTCCGACCACGAGGACCATGATCGACGATCGAGGAGGACACGAGCGTCTGGTCGACGCGAGGAGAGAAAGGTGGAGAAGCCGAGGCTAACCATGCCGACGTTCACGGGGACCGACCCGGACGCGTGGTTGAGTCGAGCTACTCAATATTTCGAGATCAATGACGTGCCCAAATCTGATCGAGTCAAAATCGCCGCCTACTATCTCGATGGTGAGGCTAACGTATGGTGGCAATGGATCTCGCACGTCTACAAAGGCAAGGGTATGCGGGTACCTTGGAGAGATTTCGAGAAGGAGATCATTACGCGCTTTGGATCGAGCCAATACCATGACTATGACAAGGCACTCACTCGTATACGTCAAGGTGGTAGTCTACGTGATTACCAAAAAGTGTTCGAGCGCATTACTAGTCGAGTGCGCGAGTGGCCCGAGAGTGCATTGGTTGGAGCATTTGTGGGTGGGCTCAAGCCCGAGCTGGCTGCCGAGGTACGATTAGATCGACCGAGGTCAATGCGAGCTGCCATGGAGTCGGCACGAATGCGAGAGGACCATCTGATTGCGATCCGCAAGACGAGTCGAGGTGACGGACGCGTCGAGACACGGCGCGCGAGTACGGTCGCGGATCCACCGCCGCTGATCGAGGACGCAAAAGTGATCGAGGTGGTTCGACCACCGAATTACATGCGACGTGTAAGTCCCGAAGAGATGCAAACGAGGCGCGAGAAGGGTCTATGCTTCTCGTGCAATGAACCGTTCATGCCCGGGCATCGATGCAAAGGTAAAGAGGTTTACCTACTCGATACATGTGAGCCCGAGGAAGAACGCGAGGAAGGAAGGCACTTGTACTTGAATCCACAGTTGGAGTTGCTGCACATGGTCAAAACCGAAAAAGGACCTAAGATGATGAGGTTCGAGGCTGAGATTATGGGACGAAAAGTCGATGTGTTGGTCGATAGTGGGTCGACACTCAATTTTATTAGCTTGGACTTCACCACAAGGCTTCAGATTCCAATGACTGGGGTTGTACCATTTGGAGTATGAGTTGCAAACGGCGAAGAGCTTTGGAGTTCGGAGCTATACAAAGATGTCCCGATACAAGTGCAAGGTGAAGAGCTAAAGGTGGATTTGTTTGCGCTAGATCTTGGAGGAGGACCCGAAGTGGTATTAGGCGTCCAATGGTTGGAGACGTTAGGGCCCATAGTCACCAATTTCAAAATGGGGACGATGGAGTTCAAAAGGGCCAAAAAGAGGATTAAGCTATGCTCGAGTGACGAAGGAACCGAGCCGGTCGAATTGAAGAGTCTTCAATTCATTCTCCTTGTGGACAAGGTCAAACTCAAAGGGGGATGGAATGATGAGGATGTGGTCATTGACCCATCCGAGCCCGAGGACGAGACGCGCATAAGCCGAGAAAGAAAGCGCGCAAGAACCCGGGATGAGTACCGAGACCGTGCTAAGAGGGCCCGAAGAGGTTACAAGGCGGGTGATACTCGTACGGCTGAGTATTGGGCCTACGATGAGAGCAAGAGGATTGAGCCCGGAGGAGTGGGCGAATGGTGTAGGGCTTGCGCAAGAGACCGGCGCAAGCAACGCATGCGCGCTAAGGCCGAATGAGCACGAGGGGAGGATGAAGGGTGGATGGCGTGCACATGGGGCGGCAGCAGTGGCGCGGGTACGAAAGTGGGTTGGAACGATGTGAGGGGCTCGACAAGCGGGTACGAACGAGACGCCATGACGGGAGTCACGCACAAGGCGTTGGTCGAGCAGGGCTGTGATGGCGAGGGCGCGGGTGCGCTAATGGGAAGGGTCGACAGGGTCGACGAGTCGAGCAGGTGCAAGCACGCGCTCGAGGTAAAGAGGTCCACGCGAAGTGCGGGCGATAACGCGCGAGACGCACGGGAGATGAATGGCGTGAATCCTCGAGGGACTAGGAATGGCGCGACGACTGAAGAGAATCCGAGCGACTTGAGGCGCAAGGTAGTAGACGCGTGGGGCACGTGGGGCGACCAAGGCCGAGACCTCGGAGGACAAGGACTAGCCGTGACGGCTAGGGTTTGGTCGAGGCGCGCGGCACAAAGGGGCGCGATCCTTCTAGAAGGCCTAGGGCCGATTTCCCTTAGTAGCTTTGTAATCATAGTTTGGTTAGGATATGGAATAAAAGGCATGTGCCTAAGTAGTTTAGGTAAGTCTATATTTACTTTCCTTAGGACTTTGTTTGTTTACTTGCATTAGGAGTTCTTATTAGACTAGAATTAGATCTAATTGGTATCTATAAATACCACCCATATGTCATTCGAAATATATGATTAAGAAGTACTGGAAAATCGTTCGTGAGAACAAAACCGTGTGTTTAGAATTCGTGAGAGTTTTATCATACAAATCGAGTTCGCTAGGCTAAGACCCGAACCATCTCAAAATCGTGAGAAGATAAGGCTAATAACCGAGTCGTCCACACCTATCGTCGAAGGACAAGCCGTGGCAAAGCTTGGATCAAGACAATCGAGTTGGGAAAACACACGATCCTTCATCACCGTGCCGCGTCGCAGAGGCCAGGCAGTGCCTCTGTCCGTGCCCGCGCCAAGCGCTCGCGACAGCGCCCAACAGCGCCAGTCCGTGCCAGCCAGCGAGGTCTCAGTGCCATTCGCGCCAGAGCACCTCCGACAGCGCCAGACAGCATTGTCCCAGTGTCATGCACGTGTGACCTCGAGCCAGTCGCTCGTGCCATGCGGAGTCGACCTCGGGTGGTGCCAGCAGCGCACCCGAGTGTTCAGTGCCGCGTCTTAGTGAATCCGAGCCGTGTTCAGAGGCCTCGGGACGTGCCTAGCAGCACGCTCGCGTGCCCAGGGTTGCCCGGCAGCACCCTGACAGCCTTAGTCGCGCCCGAGCCGCGCTAGTAGTGTCTGGCCGCGTCAGTCCTCGCGCCAGCCGCACTCGGATCGTGCCAACCGCACGCCTAGTGCCCAGTCAGCCCGGGTATGCGTCAGCCCCGCGTCCCTGTTCGGTCGTGCCCAGCAGCACACTAACACTTCCAGTGAACCTCGGTTGTGCCCAGTATCACCCGAGCGGCACCAGTCATGCCCGTGCTTGCGCCAGCAGCACACCAGAGCACCCAACCACCCTTAGTCGTGCCCAACAGCACCTAGTGGCACCAGTCGTGCCAGGGCCCGTGCCAGCCACACAGCCCGCGCCCAGCAGCACCTAGCACCGTGCCAGGGCCCCAGTAGGCCCGGCACGAGACCGAGCCCTGCCAGTCCGAGCAGCCCGTGACCACTCGGTCCAGAGTGAACTGGTGGTCCGACCCGGTCCGGTTCAGTCAGAGAGCGAACCGGCCGGTTTAGCCGGCGGTTCAAGTCAGTTTTGGTTCGTGATTTTCGGCCCGAGTCTTATTCCTAAATTTAAGTGATTTTTTCCGAGCCAGACCAGATCAGTTAAGTATATCAGTCTAATTTCTGGACTTAGAATTATTTTAGTTAACCCGTAGAGCGTTCCTTTTTATCCGGATGAGTAATCTGATAGAGTAGAGCATCCTAGCATATTATTGAGCATATGACAAGAATAGTACTTAGTATAATTGCTTATATTTTTATGTAGCTTGAAGAGTCAGCTACCAACACAGCCGCACTTACCTATTTCCAAAGCAGATTAGGTGGGGACCCAGTCTGGGTTATACATTGAGTATAATAGTCGATATCATGTTCAGGTATGTATATGAGTTTTATCCGCTTGGGTTTAAGGCCGAGTGGTCCTTTCCTAAGTTCTGGTGGTGGCCCAGTTTGTAACACCCTTCAAAATACTTATGAAGAACTCGGAATGCTACTTAACTTGTCTTTATAAAAATCTGTTTATCTTTAAACTTTTGTCTAACAGATTTATCTTTAAACTTGCATTTAAAATACTATAATTCTATTTCTCAATTACCATATTTATATTTCTCAATTTACCATAATTATATTTCTCAAAATACCATAATTATATTTCTCAACATGGTAAAACTTATAAAATGCAAGTTCAATCATTAATGTGCATAGCGGAATACTTAAAAAAACGTGGTTAATTATACAGACTGTTTTAAATGTCCACATTAAGCTTGTCTTCGTTTGCTTCCACGATCCACACCAACACAGCTCCACTCACACCTTCTCGTTAACCTGTTACCTGAAACTAAAACTCATGGGGGTGAGTAACGAATATGGATAATCATAAACCGATATCTGATCGGTAACTTAAACTTAAACTTTCATTTCTCTGGCCGATGGTTAATCGGATACGTGTGCACACTCTGATGGATATTTCTAAGGCCCGTTTTGCCTCCACCAGAACTTAGGATATAATCTTATGAGACAAATTAATGTCTCCTCATCCCAAGCGTAATAAACCTTAACTTCGGGATATAACTTTTGAGACAACTGATGGTCTCTTTATCCCAATCACATATCGTACTCAATGTGCTACCCATTCAGGGTCCCCACCTTTTCATCTTTGAAATCTTTTGTAACACGATAAGTGTTGTACTGGTACTGTATCTGCAAGTCAATTCAAATATAGACAAATATACTAAGTACTATGCTCGTATACTCAATAATTTCATAGGATTATTAACTTATCCCATTCTTCTAATAATTCATTTAAACTTTCTTATTCTCAAGTTAAGATTATACTTAACCTCACTTTTTACTTTTTCTCAAGGTTAATTACTTAACCTTATAAAACATATCTTCTTAAACATCAATATGTTTCATAACATGCTATAACTCAAATGTGAAAAATACTATATTTCACATTATACTTGATTAAGTACTTAAACTTACTTTTTACCATCATCATCATCATCATGGTTTATAAACTCATCTTAACTTAATCTTTTACTTAATCAAGTACTTAATTAATCATACATCATACTTCTCAAACTTTAGATATTGACTTATTTTTCACTTAATTATCTTGAAAGTAAAAATAATCATATCATTCTTAACTTTCTCATCATGTTCTTAATATGTTAGATTTAAAACAATTTATATAAAATTGTATACTCAACATATTAACTAAAACTTTATCAAATTGTTCATCACTTATGAGAATTGTTCATAATAATCTCATTAATAATCATCTCTACTTATCACATTTGCTCATTAACTTTTCTCATGATATAATATAGCATACTTAATATAATCTTTACTAAATTGTATACTCCATATATGATATCAAAACTCCATCATATGACTCACCACCATTCATATGAAATTACTCATTATTCATATGAAAATTACTCATCATTCATATGAAAATTACTCATGAACATGTCATTTTAACAACTTAACTTTATTATGACTATTCTTGCACATATATATACTTATCTTTACGTATATGCTTTCTTATCTTCATAACTTATTCATTTCTCATCTTTAACTTTTGAAACTTAACAGTCATAATCTCATCTTATCACTAAACATATGCTCAAAATTTCATAATCTTATCATGCATATTCATCAAGTTATGAAAACTTTAACTTTAATAGTGAACATAATCTTTATCTTGCATGTTCATCTTCATATATTCATAACTCAAGTTATACTTTACTAAATCTCTTAATTCTTGTTCTCACGTACTCCTCTTTTACATAAGAATCATTAATTTAAATCATATAATTCCAGTTTATTCATATATTTATCATCATCTTATCAAATTCAAGCATGTACATCATATAATTGATCTTGAATATATTTAACTCTTTATATTCATAGAATCAATTATAAACTTAACTTCTTTATCATGTTTATACATACTTATAAACATGTAAACTTAACATCAAAACATAAACTTAAACATTTACTTTAAGATAAGTGAGTTACCTCATCTTCTTGTCAAAGTAAAAACTTCATTCTTTACTTCATCTTCTTTACTTCTCCAAAGTTTCTCCCACTCATTCTCTCTTTCACTTTTATTTAACTTTGGAACTTTATTTTGGTGTGAAAAAATCTGAATTTTAGGCCTCTATTTATAGGCACAATTTGCAAGACATCATAATTGAGTGAAGAAATTAACAAAGTAAACAATACAAACTTGTAAAAATAAATATAGATAATAAATAGTATTCTTAACTTGTAAACTTCTCCAACCCATAGTCAATGCTTAGAAAGGCCCCTCTTCTGATCCTAATCTGATCTCAATGATTAAATTCGAGATTTAGTGAAAATTCTCCAATTTACGGAACCAAATTCTGACTTAAAATGAACAGTTACCGTAAAATCGAAAATTCTTACTATTTTCGAATTTCCTTCTTTTCTTTTGGCATTTTTCCTTTTTATGCTAAAACATTTTTCTTGTCTTGTAGTCTACTAAAAAAATAGAGAGAAAATAATTTAATTTATTTCTCGGAACTGAAATCGGACATAAATTCCGACTACAATCGAAAACCGAAAAAAACGAAAATTCAAAAAATTTCATATTTCTCTCTAATAACTTAAATAGACTAAAATGTCTAAATAAATTTCTCACTTCTTTGAACATTTATAACTTAAATGTTCATGGATACTTAACCGAACTCGAGACCTAACTTGTCTCGACTCATTATTCTTTTTCTTTCTCATTCAAACTATAAATGGCCAAATTTACATTCATTTAGCTAAATAAAATGGAATGTTACTTGAACTTGAATAACTTATTTCACTTCAATAAACATTAATGTGTAATTAATCCTTATAACTTGATCAATACTCAAAACTAAGCTAGGCTCGAGAATCATTTGTTCGGTAATAATCTTAACTCGTAACCGAACATGCTTGGTTCCGTTCACGACTTATCTTGAATGAGTAATCAAAATATACTCGATTTTTATTATTTGTCATCTTATTATAATTAATCTCATCTTATAAATCCATTTATAAAAATAAACAGACCAGAATTAATTAATTACTGAACTAGCTCGATTAAATAAAATTTAACCGAGAATACTTTCAACTTGAACTTTTAACTGAATAACTTAATAACTGAGCTCGAAACTAGGAACGAGCATTATTAATAAAAGTAATTAGTTCAAACTTAGAACTAAAATAATTACTTTTATTAATTACTAAATGGGATATTACACAGTTCGCCTTAAATATACCATCAGAGTGTGCACACGGTACCGGCCAAAGTGTCCGGGAATTACCGGCCAGTGTGTCCGGGAGATTTCAGTTACTTATATATACTAGTTCTGTGATATCATTATTATTATTGTTGTTTACTTTAGAATGGGTTTTTATGGAGTACAAGTGGACCGTACTCACCCCCACTTTATATTTTCAGATGGCAGGGTCGGCGGGCAGGCGTGAGTCGAGCTGTGGTGGTTGTGGTCATGGAGATGGCACAGCGAGCTGTTCCAGGGACATTTGTTATCATGTTTTGTATAACTAATATTTCCACGCATTTTCAAACCTTCCGCTATGCTTGCTTTTATTTTGAACTTGCATGACAGTACTTTCAGCCTTAAATAATTTACCTAGTTTGCCAGTACGAACGGGTCCAGATTAATATGCATGATTCGATAAAAATATAGATCTGATTTCTTTAAGTCTAAACCAGCCGTTAGACTTAGTTTAAAGAAAATGGATTTTTAAGCAGAAAAGTTTTAGCAGCATCCCGAGATAGTTTGCAAATGATTTCGAAAAATTTATAAGCGTTTTCGAAAGAGTTAAAATTTGCGAAAAATTGGCCCTATAGAAGCGGGGTGTTGCAGTTGGTATCAGAGCACTTTTGTGCTTCTGAATGTTTTAAAAGACAGGAAATTTTACAAAACCCGACCACACCACACTCATGCCGCGCCGATTACCAAGTAAGTGCATGCAGTAAAAGTTTTTCAAAGTTTATATAAGCAAACTGTACTATGTATACTCAATAGGATTCAGATAATCCGAAATTTAGATGCTCAGACCAGTATAAGAGTCCTAGCAGTATCAGATATGTCCTCTATCAGAATTCAGAACTCTAGATTCAAACTCTAGTCGAACTCTAGATTATCGAGTTATTTTCAGCAACTCGTCAAGAAATTTGCGTCTATTCCAGTATTCAGCGTTTCCTTTCAGCCTTATTCAATTTCATCTCCTGTTTTGACCAGTTACGCGGCTTATTCTCAGATGGCCCATCGTCCGAACCAAGCTCAAAGAGAGATGACCCAGGCTGAGGTAGTCGCCCAGTTTCGCGGCTACAACCCAGATAAGTTTTCGGGGCAGGGAGATCCTCGCCTAGTTGATGAGTGGATCCAGGGTCTCGTGGCCATTTTTGAGATCATTGAGTGCTCTGAGAGGCACATCATTCTGTGTTCCCAGGTCCAGATGACAGGAGACGTCAGGCTGTGGTGGAACTCCTACTGGGGCTTGCGCCCTGGTGAGAAGGAGAACCTCACATGGCCACAGTTCAAGGAGATGCTGCGGGAGATGTATTACCTGGATACCTACAAGGCTGAGATGGAGCGCCAGTTCTTGGCGCTTAAGCAGGGCCACCACTCCGTAGATGAGTACGAGCGGGAGTTTGTTCGTCTCGGGTCCTTTGTTCCCTATTTGGTGGACACCGAGAAGAAGAAGGTGAGACGCTTCCGTGACGGATTACTGCCAGCAATCCGTCACCACGTAGCGGAACATGGCGTCTACTCTTACGCCGATGTCGTCGCTAAGGCCCAGAAGACAGACGCCAGTCTCAGGATGGATCTAGTACAGCCATCAGTTCAGCCCCCATTGTTGCCCCCAGCTCAGTATTCGGCATTACCCCCAGCCCAGCCAGCGCCTGTCCAGCAGGCGAAGCTTAAGAACAAGAGGAAGTGGAAGGGTCAGCAGAATGACTGGAGGAACAGGCAGAGACAGCCACAGGTCCCAGCATGTGGCACATGCGGACGCCCACACGGCGAAGAGTGTCTTGCTGGGCAGAACGTCTGCTTTCACTGTCCAAGGCCCGGACATACCGTCCGAAACTGTCCAGATAGGCCACAACAGCCTCAGCAGCAGCCCCGACAGCAGCAACAGAGGCGAGGACAGCAGGCCCAGGTTTATGCAGTCAAGCAGGCTGAGGTAGAGCAGAACCCAGTACTATGTCTGGGATGAATATTTTGAATGATATGCCTATATTTGCCCTGTTCGACACTGGTACGACGCACTCGTTTGTGTCGACTCGATGTGTAGAGGCCATTGGAGTTCAGCCCATCAACACTGTTGACCCTCTCGAGGTGAGCCTAGCCTCGGGAAGGAAGATAGTGACGAGCTCCAAGGCAGAGGACCTTAACCTTAGTATTGGCGGCCAAATCCTGAAGGCCGAAGCTTATGTTATCGAGATGAGGGATTTCTACCTCATTCTCGGTATGGACTAGTTGACGCGTTATCGAGCGGACATTCGCTGCCACGACCGGGAGGTTATTCTTCATCTTCCGAAGGACAGTCAAATCACATTTTTCGGCTCGAAGATGCAATCCCTACCTCGGTTGTTTCGATGGCGAAGGCGAGGAAGATTCTGCGCAGAGGAGATTGTCAGGGTTACCTAGTGAGCCTTGTCGATGAAGGGTCGAGAGCACAGACACCTCACGATGTTCCAGTTGTTCGTGAGTTTGTGGATGTGTTCCCGGATCAGCTACCAGGAGGACCACCCAGCAGGCAGGTGGAGTTCACCATCGATCTTGTTCCAGGAGCAGAACCGGTGTCTAAGGTACCATACCGTATGGCTCCGAAGGAGTTGCAGGAGCTGAAGACGCAGATCGAGGAGTTGTTGAAACTCGGTTTTATCCGACCAAGTGTCTCACCTTGGGGGCACCCGTCCTATTCGTCAAGAAGAAAGACGGATCCATGAGAATGTGCATCGATTACCGGGATCTCAACCGGTTAACGGTGAAGAATAAGTATCCGCTCCCCAGGATAGACGACTTGTTTGACCAGCTGAGAGGAGCTTGCGTATTTTCCAAGATTGATTTACGCTCAGGCTATCATCAACTGAAGATTAAGGAGTCCGATGTAGCCAAGACTGCTTTCCGGTCAAGATATAGGCACTACGAGTTCGTGGTTATGCCGTTTGGTCTGATCAATGCGCCAGCGGTGTTCATGGACTTGATGAATCGGGTGTTCCATCAGTACCTAGACCAATTTGTTATCGTCTTCATTGATGACATTTTGGTCTACTCCAAAAGTTAGGAGGATCATGAGCAGCATCTGAGGGTTGTTCTCGGGACCCTTAGGCGAGAAAAGTTGTACGCCAAGTTCTCCAAGTGTGAATTTTGGCTGAAGCGAGTGGCATTTCTAGGCCACATCATCACCGAGGGAGGCATAGAGGTTGATCCAGCGAAGATTGCCGCAGTTCGAAACTGGTCAGCACCCAGAAGTCCCACCGAGGTTCGCAGTTTTCTCGGTCTAGCAGGGTACTATCGCAGATTTATCGAGGAATTTTCGAAGATTGCCCTCCCCTTGTCCAAGATGACGAGGAAATCTGTAAAGTTTGAGTGGACGAGTCGTTGTGAGGAGAGCTTTCAGGAGCTTAAGAAGAGGCTTACAACAGCTCTAGTGCTGACTATTCTGGATCCTACTCGGGGTTTCACCATCTATAGTGATGCCTCGAAGCAGTGTCTTGGGTGTGTGCTGATGCAAGATGGTCAAGTCGTTGCGTACGCTTCACGTCAGTTGAAGCCACATGAGCAGAATTACCCTACGCACGACCTAGAGTTGGCAGCGATAGTGCATGCACTCAAGATTTGGCGCCATTATCTATATGGTGGTCGGTGTGAGATCTTTACCGATCACAAAAGTTTGCAGTGTATCTTCACACAGAAGGAGCTCAACATGCGCCAGAGGCGATGGTTGGAGCTTCTGAAAGATTATGACTGCACCATACAGTACCATCCGGGGAAGGCGAACGTGGTAGCAAATGCCCTAAGCCGAAAGGTGAGGGGTGAGTCGGTTTGTTATATCACCGATCAGCGCCAGCTTATCCAAGAGTTTGCCCGGATGCAGATTGAGGTCGTCGACTCACTTCCTAAGGAGATTTCGTGGATTGTTAGCTTGATGCGAGTTCAGCCCATGCTGAGAGATAGAATCCGGCGGGAGAAATCTTGCGATCAGTTCATTCGCACTTTAGAAGCGAAGGTTCACACCAGAGGCATAGAGGGCTTTTACCGAGGAACAGATGGAGCCTTGGAGTTCAGAGGCCGCATTGTCGTGCCAAAAGTCAGGACTTTACGCAAGGAAATCCTGACTGAGGCCCACAGTGCGCCATATTTAGCCCACCCTGGGAGTACCAAGATGTACCACGACCTGAGAAGGTCGTTCTGGTGGCGAGGAATGAAGAGAGATGTAGCAGACTTCGTGAAGAAGTGTTTGGTCTGTCAGCAAGTTAAGGCCGAGCACAAGAGCCCCATAGGTCTGCTGCAGCCACTTGAGATTCCCAGCTGGAAGTGGGAAGAGGTTACCATGGACTTCGTCACAGGACTACCTAAGTCGTCCGAGCATCACGACGCAATTTGGGTAGTGGTAGACAGGCTGACGAAAGTCACACACTTTATGCCTATGACGATGACCATGTCGATGGATCAGTTAGTCGAGATATATACCTGTGGTGTTATCCGACTTCACAGAGTGCCCGTTGCGATCATATCCGATCGAGATCCCAGATTCACTAGCAGATTCTGGGAGAGTTTGCATGAGGCAATGGGCACCCAGTTAAAGTTCAGTTCGGCTTACCATCTAGAGACGGACGACCAGTCCGAGAAGACGATCCAGACACTCGAGGATATGCTCCGAGCCTTGATTCTGGACAGAGGTGCTAAGTGGGAGAAGTGGCTACCACTAGTTGAGTTTGCCTATAACAATAGTTATCAGGCGTCTATTCAGATGGCTCCCTACGAAGCACTTTATGGCTGCAAGTGTCGGTCCCACTTTTATTGGGATGACGTTGGAGAGCGACGAGTACTCGGTCCGAAGTTGATCGAGGAGACAGTTGAGCAGGTAGCCTGGATCAGAGAGAGGCTCAAGACAGCCCAGAGTCGGCAAAAGTCCTCAGCCGACAAGCATAGACGAGAGATACACTTTGAGCCCGGAGATCATGTATTCCTAAAGGTTCGACCGATGAGAGGTGTCGTTCGCTTCGGGAAGAGAGGGAAGTTGCATCCTCGCTATATAGGCCCGTTCTAGATTCTCGAGCGAGTGGGCGAAGTCGCCTATCGAGTAGTTCTGCCTCCTGAGTTGGCTGGCGTGCATAACGTGTTTCACGTTTCGATGTTACGCCCATACGTGTGCGATCCCGAGCATGTGCTTCAGCACAGCGAGATTCAGCTTCAGCCAGATTTGACTTACGAGGAGCAGCCAGTAGCAGTTTTGGACCGAAAGGTCCTTCAGCTCAAGAACCGAGATGTTCCCCTCGTTCGTATCAGATGGAATCGCCACGGAGATTCAGATGCCACTTGGGAGCGCGAGGCAGACATCAGAGCTCGTTTCCCAGATTTTCAGTTCTGATTTGTATCTAGTTGTATGAATTCCTCCAGTTTTAGTATTTCCGAGGGCGAAAATATTTTTAAGGGGGATAGATTGTAATAGCCCAGTTCTGTATTAATAAAATGACAGTTTTTAGTTCCAAGTTGAACTATTTCTTTTTATTAATACCGCTCATCTTGAGTTCCGAGCCCAGTTATCAGCTATTCAATTTCAGTTATTAATTCTGGTCCATTTATTTTTAGCAATGGAATTTATTCAGTCGGAATTAATATTCCCAATTGACGAATAATCGAGACCGAGTATGTTTCGATAAATCGTCAAAGTCGACCGTGTCCGGAACTGAGTCGTTCGGTCACAACTATCGCGTCTAGTTCGCGCCTAGTCGAGTATCGAGCCCTAGTTGTGCCTAGTCTCGTTCGAGCCCTGGTCGTGCTCATAGTCTTACTTAGAGAATTTTCTAAGTATGAGATCTTTTATCGAGCCTTGGATGTTATTTCCTCGATCAAGTATACCGCACCTAGCTCGTGCGTGGCCTCGGATCACTCGCGCCTACGGTTCCCGAGTTAGGGCCAAAGCCGTGCCAAGTTCGCACCGTGTCATTACCGACTGTTAGAGGGAATTTTAACTAAGTCTTGTGGCACCTAAGTGTGGCCATTATTCAACCATAGGCAAGGGTTAGCCTCGGTCCCAGTGATACCGAGCCCGACCTTAGCCCTCGCGCGAGTTCAAGCATGGCCCAAGTCATGGCCAATCACTTAATGAAATTTTTCTAAGTGTGGAGAGCCTTATTTCAGCCCTTAAGCTCGGCCCAAGATCATCCCGCGTGCAGCAGCAAGTCCAGCTCGTCGTCTCGGGCCAGCCCAGCAGACCTCGCGCCCAGCTTGCGCCCAGGCCCAGTGCCGCGTGCAGCCCAGGCAGCGCCCAGGCCCAGCGCTGGCAGTGCACTAGTCCACTTCCAAGCTCAATATGCATATGTTTGGCCCATTTTCCTTCATGCCCAAGATGATGTGTGTGATTAAGAGGTAAATGGGAGTTAATTAAGCCTAAGCCTTGGTCAAGAGTGGATTAGCATGGTCAAAGTGCACTAGCATTAATTTAATGTGAGTGGAGCATTTTTATATTGTATGTGGGTTTGGAATTGTCCCCCACTTACCTCAAGGCTCGACCAAAATAAGATGCTCCACCATTTGGCTGTCTTGGTCAGTCCAAAATGACCACAAAATCTGTGCAAGACCAGCTCCAACATCCATGCGCATGGGGAAAGGGAGTGAGCAGTCATGTCTCCACTTGAGAGCCTTGTAACATCCGCCCTTATGCTCCATTTAAGCCACATTCTCCAGTATTGTTTAGGCTCTTGGACACCTTCATTAGTGAGCTAAACACTTGAGAAATATTGAGAGAAGCTTAGCAAAACCAAGGGCATTTTTGCTAGCCAACACACACGCGCGCGAGAGGGAAATGGAGAGGTTCACCGAGCCTTACACCACTCCAGCCTTACACACTTGTGGTCTATCATTACCTGAGTGTTTGGTGGATTTTAGTAAGCTCTTGGAAGCCCTCAATCGCAGCCTTAAGCCACCAAGTCGGGCCTAGCAACCACAAACCGCAAGTGAGCCCTAGTTGAGACCATTAGCTCCATTTCGAATTTTGAGCAAGGTAAGCTCACATTCCTCATTTTTCCCAGCTTATACATGACATTTTAAGATTTGTCATGTATAAAAATGAGGCCATGCACGTGAGAATAAGAAGATTTGAATTTTTGAAGTATTGAGCCCTAATTTCGTAAGTTTATGTACATGCATGATATGGCCGAGTTTCATAGCTTATAAATCCTAAAAAATCATGAGTATGACATGGTTAAAGGATTATCATGCTTTTAGCTCATATGTTTGGTCAAGTTTATTAGTGAAATCGAGCCATCCTCCAAACCTAAGTATATGTGCATGCATGTATTGGCCAATGTTCTAGCCTCATTAGCCATGGTTTTTGATGCTTAGTATTCGGCCCTAAGTGTTTTGATAAGTTGAGCATGTTAGTTCGGTGACCTAAGGTCCAAAGGTGCCCTATAGGCCCTACCGGACCGAGCCCTCATCCACTCGAGTTGCCGTAGCATTTTCTTAGCATTTTTACATGTTATTTATCATGTTAAGTTGTTTTGGGTTGTAGTCACCGGAAAAGTTGCCGGAAGTTCGGCAAAGGACCGACTAGGGTCACCAGCCGCGCCAGTCGCGCGTGCCGTGCCCGTGCCGCGTCGCAGAGGCCAGGCAGTGCCTCTGTCCGTGCCCGCGCCAAGCGCTCGTGAGGCACCGCAGTGATGAGAATGCGGCACGGCAACTCAAGAATGCCGCGAGTCGGGCTTATCACGCAAGGAGGAGGTTACCACGGAGAGGAGGCAACCCGCTAGTACTCGAGGCAGGCATGCCCGGGCACGAAGGCGAAGCGCGTAAAGGAGTCTGGGACGCAAGCAGCGCGGGCCGAGAGGGCATGTGGGCACGCGTTGGCGAGGAGACGCACGCGACCATAGTCCTCGAGGAATCAGGAGAAGCAAATAAGGAGAGTACACACGCGCGCGAGGACAAGGATGCCTTAGTCCTCGAGGCAATAGGCAAAGCGGCCAAAGGCGAGACCCGTGGCGGTTAGGGTTTCGGACGTGCCGCGCAAGTCAAGGATCTTTAGGATTCTTCTAGATCTTTAGTTTCCTTATTACTTTATGCTTTCTAGGTTGTTTAGGACTCCTAATATTTTATTGCTTTATTAGAGTTTTAGTTAGATTAGGAATAGATCTATTTGATGCCTATATAAAGGCCCTTTCTCTTGTTATTTGGATCATTCAGAAATATATACAAAAAACCCGAACTTTGTTCAAACTCTTTGCTTTAGAATTCTCTACGTTTTCTTTTGCAATTAACTATCGAAGGGCGCGCGAGTGAACCTCCGAACCTATCGCCGTGACCGAGGCGCTTTTGTGGCTCGACCGGCAATCGGACGCACAATCTCTCATCATTGGTGCTTTCATTGAGAGGGTTTGATCGTGCGTTTTTGTCCCATCTTTTCTTTTAAATTTCGTTTGTTCAAAAAAAAAAAAAAACAAAAAAACAAAAAAATAAGTCCAAATAGTACAAAGAGATGAAAGACAAGCTCGAGAACTTAGACATGCAAGTACATACCATGAGCAACGCTATAGGCAGTTTTGGCGAAGGGCTCGACTCTACCAAAGCTTCGGTGCGTGATCTCATGGAAATCATCAACCGAAGATTTGAGGAGATGGCACGAAGCATCCAACGCCAACCTCACGACCAAGGACGGGGCAGGCGGCCCGATCCACATCATGGCATGCACAAGCACGAGGAAGAGGAGTTCGAACAGTGGTCCCAAGCCTCGAACAATCACGATCGACCGCGGGTCGACAAACCGTGACTTACGTTATCCACGTTCACCGGAACTGATCCCGACGCATGGCTCAACCGGGCTGTGCAATATTTTGAGCTTAATGAAACGGCCAGGAACGAGTGGGTGCGTTATGCGGCGTATTATTTAGACGGCGAGGCCAACGTATGGTGGCAATGGCTCGCAAGCGTCTACCGCGGAAGGCAACAAGTAATCGAGTGGGAGAATTTCGAACGCGAACTACTCACGCGGTTCGGGACATCCGACTACCTTAATTACGATGAAGCACTTTCGCGCATACGGTAGACTGGAAGTCTACGTGACTACCAGAATGAGTTTGAAAGGCTCGCATGTCGAGTGCGTGGATGGCCCGAGAGCGCGCTGGTGGGTGCGTTCATTGGCGGGTTAAGATTTGATTTGGCTGCAGAGGTTCGATTGGAAAGACCTGATACGATGCAAAGGGCCATGGAAGTTGCTAGGCGGAGGGAAGACCACCTCGCTGCCACTCGAAGGGGACGGGCGGAGCCGCGGTTCCCCGAGCAGCGTCGTGCACCACCGGGCCTAAACATGCCCAATTCGAATCCTCGACCGCCTAATAATCCTCGACCACCTATACCCGAGGTAAAACGGCTTTCGTTCGAGGAGATGCATAGGCGACGCGAGAAGGGCCTATGTTTCAAGTGCGAGGAAAAGTTTGTACCAGGCCATAGGTGCAAACAGGCGTTCGTGATCGACGTGGTCGAATCTGACGAGGAGGATCCATTGATGGACGAGCTGGAGGTTGATGAGGTCGAGGCACAAGTAGAGGAGGCCGAGATCTCGATGCATGCGATGGCTGGCACGCGCGGACCAAGGACGATGCGGCTACCCGCATGGGTCAAGGACTGACGCGTGGTTGTGATCGTCGACAACGGGTCATCATAAAATTTTATCAATGCAACCCTCTCCCAGAAGTTGAAGCTACCCACAACCACGGTCGAACCTTTCGACGTGCGCGTGGCCAATGGAGAACGGTTACGATGTTCCGAAGCTTTCAAGAACGTACCGATCAAGTTCCATGGAGTAACCGTCAAGGCTGATCTTTATGCTCTACCACTTGTGGGACCCGACGTAGTGTTGGGGGTCCAATGGCTAGAAGGGTTGGGCGAGGTGACCACCAATTATCGCACGGGGGTCATGAAGTTCGACTCGGGAGCACAGCAAGTCACGTTAAGGGTGAGCGAAACAAGTGGAGTCAGAGAAGTGGGTCTCAAAAACATCGAGCAAGTATGGCGAACAGGTGGTCAACTTTATGCAGTAGTGATCGAGGAGCTCGAGGCACACAAAGGAATGGTCGAGCGATCGCAGGAGGAGATACGCGAGTTGCTCGAGCAGTTTGGTCGAGTCCTGGGCGATCCGCAAGGGTTACCGCCACACCGGGAGTTCGACCATCGCATACCACTGGTCGACGAAAAGCAAGCAGTGCACATTCATCCCTATCGATATGCGCACTTTCAAAAGACGGAGATCGAGAGGCAGGTGGGCGAGATGCTCAAGTCCGGGCTCATTCAGCATAGCACGAGCCCATTCTCGTCGCCGGTCCTACTCGCGAAGAAGAAAGACGGCACATGGATGTTTTGCACGGATTATCGTGCGCTTAATGCCGCGACTATCAAGGGCCGATTTTCGATTCCAAGTGTCGACGACATGCTCGACAAGTTAGGAGGGTCGCGCTACTTCTCCAAGCTCGACCTTAGAGTCGGATATCATCAAATCCGTCTCCATCCAGCGGATATTCCGAAGACGGCTTTTCGCACTCACCAAGGGCATTATGAGTACCTAGTGATGCCTTTCAGTTTATGTAATGCACCGTCGACCTTTCAATTCGCAATGAACTCCATATTCAAGGAACACCTACGAAAGTTCGTGCTCGTTTTTTTCGACGACATTTTAGTATACTCGAAAACTTGGGATGCACATCTCGAGCACTTGCGAGTAGTAATGGAAATTTTGGAGGAAAACTCATTTCACATCAAGCCATCCAAGTGTTCGTTCGGTCAGGAATCGGTCGAGTACCTTGGACACTTCATATCGTACGACGGAGACAAGGTTGACTCGAGGAAAATCGAAGCCATGGTGAACTGGCCGAAACCAACCAGTCTCACACAACTTCGGGGCTTTCTCGGCCTTAAGGGTTATTACCGAAAGTTCGTGAAGGATTATGGTACCATTGCCAAGCCTCTCACTGAGATGACCAAGAAAGGCGGTTTCAAGTGGTCCGAGGATAGTGAGGCCGCGCTCGAGAAATTAAAGCAAGCCATGACGACCACACCAGTGCTCGCCATGCCTAGGTTCGAGGCAATGTTCGAAGTCCATACCAATGCAAGTGACATAGGAATTGGGGCGGTCCGAGTGCAGGAAGGGCGGCCCTTGGCTTTCCTTTGTAAGGCGCTGGGCACAACGCGGCTGGGTATGTCCGCATATGTGAAGGAGATGTCGGCTGTGGTAGAGGCCGTGCGGTGCTGGAGACCGTACCTCTTGGGTCGACGCTTCCGGATCGTGACCGATCAACAGCCCTTCAAGCACTTGGTAGAGCAAAGGATTTTGTGACACCGGAACAACAGAAGTTCGTCTCGAAACTCATGGGTTTCGACTTCGAGATTGTGTACCGGCCCGGGCGGCAAAACGCCGTGGCCGACGCACTGTCCCGACGCACGGACGTAGCGGAGCTCGAGACTATCTCAGGGCCTACCCGGGCTGTGTGGGATGAAGTAAAGGTAGCCCAGGAAAGAGATGCGCACTGTCGAGATCTTCAGCGCTGAGTAGACGCGGGAGATGCAGCTGTTGCGGACTATGAGCGGAACAACGGCCTCTTACTCTATCGAGGTCAGGTTCTCGTGCCGGATGAGAAACCACTCCGCGAGAAAATTTTGCAGCACTTCCACAACTCCAGGCTTGGAGGACACTCTGGGTTCTATAGGACGTGGGCAAGGATGGCCAATACTTTCTATTGGCCGGGACTGCAAGGGGCGGTGCGCGACTACGTTGAGCATTGCGATGAATGCCAACGGACCAAGGCCGACGCTCGACGACCAGGCGGGCTGTTACAGCCATTGCCAGTACCAGCTAGGATTTGGGAGGACATCACGATGGACTTTATCGAAGGGTTACCATTGTCAAATGGGTTTGATGGGGTGATGGTCGTTGTTGACTGTTTGACCAAGTACGCACACTTCGTGCCATTGGCGCACCCGTACACGGCAAAGACCATCGCAAGGCTGTTTGTGGAGTATATCATGAAGCTACATGGGATCCCAAGGTCGATTGTTTCTGATCGTGATCGGATATTCATGAGTAGTTTTTGGTCTGAGTTTTTTAAGCTACGAGGAACGGAACTATCAATGAGCTCGGCCTACCACCCGCAAACGGACGGCCAGACCGAGGTCACCAACCGCACATTGGAGCAATACCTCAGGTGCTATGTGCACCAGTTCTCGAAGCAATGGGAAGGGTACTTGCCGTGGGCTGAGTATTGGTATAATACCACCTATCCTAGCTCGACAAAGGCGACACCATTCGATCTAGTGTACGAGCGAAAGCCTCCAACGCTAGTGAACTATGTCACGGGGAATGCCGTAAACGATGAGGTTGATCGTGAATTAATGGAACGCGACCTGATGTTGCGTGAGTTGAAGATAAATCTAGAAGGCTCGATCAACCGAATGAAGGTCTATCATGATGCAAAGCGACGGAAGAGAACTTCGAGCAAGGTGACTTTGTCTATCTTAAATTAAGACCTTTCAAGCAGCGCACCACGGCGTAAAAGGCGGCCACCAAGCTTGGCGTGCGCTACTACGGCCCATACCAAGTCCTGTGACGCGTAAGCAAAGTGGCCTATCAGCTCGAGCTTCTGGAGGATTCACACATCCACTCGGTGATTCATGTTTCACAGCTCAAGCGAAGTTTAGGTGAGTCGCACCGAGTGTATGATCGACTACCGGCAACGACACGGGATGGACACATCGTTGTGCGACCCAGTCGCGCGGTCGAATATCGAAAAAGTAGGAAGGCTGGTCGATATCGATGGGAGGTGTTGGTCGAGTGGGAAGATTTACCGACGGAAGAGACGACATGGGAGGACTTAGAAGAAATGCGAGCCCAATTTCCGTCTTTCATCCTTGAGGACAAGGAAGCACTTGAAGGGGACGGGAATGATGAGAATGCGGCACGGCAACTCAAGAATGCCGCGAGTCGGGCTTATCACGCAAGGAGGAGATTAGCACGGAGAGGAGGCAACGCGCTAGTACTCGAGGCAGGCATGCCCGGGCACGAAGGCGAAGCGCGAAAAGGAGTCGGGGACGCAAGCGGCGCGGGCCGAGAGGGCGTGTGGGCACGCGTTGGCGGGGAGACGCACGCGACCATAGTCCTCGAGAATTAGGAGAAGCAAATAAGGAGAGTACACACGCGCGCGAGGACAAGGATGCCTTATTCCTCGAGGCAATAGGCAAAGCGGCCAAAGGCGAGACCCGTGGCGGTTAGGGTTTCGGACGTGCCGCGCAAGTCAAGGATCTTTAGGATTCTTCTAGATCTTTAGTTTCCTTATTACTTTATGCTTTCTAGGTTGTTTAGGACTCCTAATATTTTATTGCTTTATTAGAGTTTTAGTTAGATTAGGAATGGATCTATTTGATGCCTATATAAAGGCCCTTCCTCTTGTTATTTGGATCATTCAAAAATATATACAAAAAACCCGAACTTTGTTCAAACTCTTTGCTTTAGAATTCTCTACGTTTTCTTTTGCAATTAACTATCGAAGGGGCGCGCGAGTGAACCTCCGAACCTATCGCCGTGACCGAGGCGCTTTTGTGGCTCGACCGGCAATCGGACGCACGATCTCTCATCACGCAGCCCCCTGCGCACGCGACAGCGCCCAGCAGTGCCAGTCCGTGCCAGCCAGCGAGGTCTCAGCGCCATTCGCGCCAGAGCACCTCCGACAGCGCCCGACAACGTTGTCCCAGTGTCATGCACGCGTGACCTCGAGCCAGTCGCTCGTGCCACGCGAAGTCGACCTCGGGTGGTGCCAACAGCGCACCCCAGTGTTCAGTGCCGCATCTTAGTGAATCCGAGCCGTGTTCAGAGGCCTCGGGACGTGCCTAGCAGCACGCCCGCGTGGCCTTAGTCGCGCCCGAGCCGCGCTAGTAGTGTCTGGCTGCGTCAGTCCTCGCGCCAGCCGCACTCGGGTCGTGCCAGCTGCACGCCTAGTGCCCAGTCAGCCCGGGTACGCGTCAGCCCCGTGTCCCTGTTCGGTCGTGCCCAGCAGCACACCAACACTTCCAGTGAACCTCGGCTGTGCCCAGTAGCACTCGAGCGGCACCAGTCGTGCCCGTGCTCGCGCCAGCAGCGCACCAGAGCACCCAGCCACCCTTAGTCGTGCCCAGCAGCACCTAGTGGCACCAGTCGTGCCAGGGCCCGTGCCAGCCGCATAGCCCGCGCCCAGCAGCGCCTAACACCGAGGCCGGTCGCAACCAGCTCGTGCCCAGCGTCGTGCCAACGCCCCAGTAGGCCCAGTACGGGATCGAGCCCTGCCAGTCCGAGCAGCCCGTGACCACCCGGTGCAGAGTGAACCGGTGGTCCGACCCGGTCCGGTTCAGCCTGACCCGGTTCAGTTAGATAGCGAACCGGCCGGTTTAGCCGGCGGTTCGAGTCAATTTTTGTTCGTGATTTTCGGGCCGAGTCTTATTCCTAAATCTAAGTGATTTTTTCTGAGCCAGACCAGATCAGTTAAGTATATCAGTCTAATTTCTGGACTTAGAATTATTTTAGTGAACCTGTAGAGCGTTCCTTTTTATCCGAATGAGTAATCTGATAGAGTAGAGCATCCTAGCATATTATTGAGCATATGACGAGCATAGTACTTAGTATAATTGCTTATATTTTTATGTAGTTTAAAGAGTCAGCTACCAACACAGCCGCACTTACCTATTTTCAAAGCAGATCAGGTGGGGACCCAGTCTGGGTTATACATTGAGTATAATAGTCGATATAATGTTCAGGTATGTATATGAGTTTTATCCGCTTGGGGTTAAGGCCGAGTTGTCCTTTCCTAAGTTATGGTGGTGGCCCAGTTCGCCTTAATATACCATCAGAGTGTGCACACGGTACCAGCCAGAGTGTCCAGGAGTTACCGGCCAGAGTGTCCGGGAGATTACAGTTACCGGCCATAGTGTCTGGGAGTTTCAGTTACTTATATATACCAGTTTTGTGATATCATTATTATTATTGTTGTTTACTTTAGAATTGGTTTTTATGGAGTACAAGTGGACCGTACTCACCCCCACTTTATATTTTCAGATGGCAGGGTCGGCGGGCAGGCGTGAGTCGAGCTGTGGTGGTTGTGGTCGTGGAGATGGCACAGCGAGCCGTTCCAGGGACATTTGTTATCATATTTTGTATAACTAATATTTCCACGCATTTTCAGACTTTCCGCCATGCTTGCTTTTATTTTGAACTTGCATGACAGTACTTTCAGCCTTAAATAATTTACCCAGTTCGCCAGTACGAACGGGTCCAGATTAATATGCATGATTCGATATAAATATAAATCTGATTTCTTTAAGTCTAAACCAAACGTTAGACCTAGTTTAAAGAAAGTGGATTTTTAAGCAGAAAAGTTTTAGCAGCATCCCGAGATAGTTTGCAAATGATTTCGAAAAATTTATAAGCGTTTTCGAAAGAGTTAAAATTTGCAAAAAAATGGCCCTATAGAAGCGGGGTGTTACACAACTAATGATTTAAACTGAATAAAATGAAAGTAAAATGGCAAATAAATTCACTGAATGATTAAAGAGCTAGGGAATCGGGGATAATTGCTTTCGATTCTAACATAATCACCGGCAATCAATTGCTCGATTAAAGGAGTTGAGTCGTTTCTCGTTCAGAGGTTCACTCTCAATAACTCTTCGTAACAAGAGAGTGAATGTAAACAATCAACTATCAATTCCAACAACACATAGACAATACGTTTCTGAACAAGTCTATTCTAAACGAGCCTAAATCGACCAACGTCTCTCCTCTCGGTTCTATACGTTGATTAACTAGGTTAGAAAGGTGATCAATCTACTAACCCTATAATTCACACAACTCGCATAGACATGAACAATCAAAAGCATTCAATTATAAACGAACCTAATCAATCATCCCCTATCCCTAGCAAATGGATTTAGCTACTCATAACGAATTTAACATCAGAATTCATATCAACCCAAGCCATCATCATCAACAAATCAATTGAGAAAAGGAACATACGATTAATATAAAGAATCCAATGTCAAATCCAAGTGCATCCAAATCTAAAGCGAGAAAAAGGAGTTTTTCAATCTCCAAATCGAATCAAAAGAGAAAAAGCATGAAAAGGAATGAGTTTCTCTAGAGAAAACACGTAAAAACAAAGTCTGGAAGTGAATTATCAACCTAGGACCAAAATCTGATGTTAAAAACTCGCTCCTCGAAATTTGCGCCGACAAGTTGCGAGTCGCGACATAAGTTGCGAGTCACGACTTCACCTTTTCCCCGGTCGCGAGTCGCACGTCGTCAAAATCTTAAACTTCTGGGGTTTGGTCTCGACATACCTGGCGAGTCGTGACTCGTGCTCCGGACTGCCTCTAAGCCTCAGTTTTTTTCGCGGGTCGCGACATTTTCGCGAGTCGTGAGAAATTCTGGGCGCATTTTCTGTCTGTTATTTAGTCCTTCCTTTAATCTTCTGGACTTGGCAATGAGTATTCTCGATATCACGGTCTCGGTTCAAGCAGTCCCAACCTCGACAGGCACAACCTACCTCTTGAAAACACAAAAACAAGGAAAAACACGAAGCAAAACACGGCAAAAAGACACACAAATAGAAACTAAGGAGAAAAACACAAAACGAACGAAATGGACTAAATAAACTACGAAAAACCTACAAATGAGGGAAAACAAAAAGAAAATAAACATGAAATAAAGACACAAAAATGGGACAAACAACTCCCACACACTAAGACCTTTGTTCGTCCCGAACAATGAGAAAAGAAAAGAAAAGACACAAAACCAAAACGAGCCTGGACATCAGTCGATAACAAGATAAGTCTCAACACGTCCAACTTCAACAAAGAGCATTCAAATGGCACATACGAACATAACACGACTACATGCTTGATTGTTAAACTTTAATATGACGTCCTCTCAAGTATGGGAATGTATATGTGTGCCTCACTCACTTTCTTATACAGATAAAGATATGGGTGCACTCAAATTGGTCGATAACAAGTTCAATCATAGTCTTGCCCATTGTCTAACTTCTACTCTAAACCTATCAAAATCGAAACTAGTGAATCAAACGGTCTTTCAGGGTTGTAACGTAGGCTCTTTGGACAGGTAGGATAAATATAGGCTAAGTGGCTCGAATACAACTCAAACTCCTAACCCACGAATGCAAGCTAAACCGGTTGCTCAAACAAACTGGATCTTCTCCCACACTTCTCCTAAAAACACACGTTTCACCCAACTTATTGTTTTGCTCTTTTTTCTTTTTTTTTTGTGCGACCCTTTTTTGTCACATTTTTTTGTCTTTTTTTTTTNGAGACTCAACAATGTCATCATCACGAGGTTTTATGAAAAAAACAATTAGGCTCAAAAGGGCAACCAGGGAATAACTGCAGAAAAAACAAGGATAGAAAAATACAAAAAATGCCTTAACCATATTCACAGTTCACAAACCAAATTAATTCATTTCGATGCAGACTCAGGGCAAGTTCTAATCAAACAAGAGCACCACCAATGTATCTCAAGAAAGAAATAAGGCTCAAAACTCACTAGGCAAATATATGAATGTCAATCAAAGCCATTAACCAAGCATTTCATAACCCTATGCCATATAGTACCAACTCACAACTCATCGAATTCATTAAACACGTCTCCACTTATCATGAATTTTCCAAGTACAAACTCCAAAACAAATAAGACCTACACTAGAACGGTCCACAAGAAATAGAAAGAAACATAAAACCTACACTAGACTGGTCCACAAGAAAGAGAAAGAAATAAGACACATCCTGAAACAAAAACTAGACATGGTCAACCAAATAGCCACATAAAACTCCCCCACACTTAAAATCCGACAATGTCCCCATTGTCGATCCGCAGTGTAAGGAAGGTGTACTACATAATCAACCAACACGACACAACAAAGAGAAAATACAAAAAAGAAACATAATAAAGAGAAAACAAAAAGAAAAGCTAACCAACACAGTGACAAGTTACTATGGTCCATGAGGAGGAGGAGGAGGAGGAGGATAGTGATGGCAGGTGCCGGAGCTCCACTGGGCGAACCGCGCATCCCACTGGATCTGCCATGCCTCTATAGCCTGAAAGCAGAAGTCGGCGCTGACGAATCGGGCACTAATGTCGCGCATGTCCCGATCGTAGCGGTCCTCGAACGTTGTCCACCACAGAGGAGGCTGGTACCACCAAGCGAGCGGTGCAGATGTACCCGTTGGTCGTTGCTGCAAACGGGTGGCCGTGGCTCCCGGTAATATGCCTCCGGGGTCGGTTGCTAATCAACAGGAGGCGGAAGGCGATGGTCCTCGTCGATAAGAGCGTGATCGTGCTCCATCGCCTCCGTCTCGTGGGTATCCTCGGTCTCCTACTGAGGACGAGACGAGCCTGTCTGAGCTGTAGAAGCGGCCGCACCCACCTTCTTCATATAGGCGGCATAGGCGGGGTGCTCCATATAGGCCTCAAAGGTGCGGCGATCATGGATTAGGCCTGAATGACTCAGCTCGTAGGATTCAATGAACCGCATACGAGTAGGAAGGCTACCAGACGCCTCCGAGTCAACGTGGAAGTGCAAAGCCAGAGCGGTCACTATATGACCAAAGAAGGTTGCCGCTCTCTTGTTCCGAATGATGGCTCGGCACTTTTCCTTAAAAATATCCAACATATCTCGGTCCTTCCTCTCGAGCATTGCCCACAGCAGGGCAAGGTCAATCTGAGTGACCTTGTTGTTCTCCTTCTTCCCGAACACACCATAGCATAAAAATTTGTGCATCACAGCGACAGCACCGTCCTTGATGAGGCTATTAGCAAAGCCCTGAGAGTCCCACACCGTGTCAAGAGAAAGCATGGGCCAGAAAATATCAGGAGTCATTCCTTCATTCATCCTTACACCGCCACGGTGGAGTCCCACGACGTTTTGCATGATCTCGACAGTGATGATCCTCTCTCTCCCAAGTAGACAGCACGTCATGTAGTCCTCTGTCGACGGGATCTCGAGTGTACTGAAGAACTCGAGTGTGATGTTTTGGTATGTCGGATGGACCAATCGGGCGTAAGTCTTCAAGTGTAGTGCGTCAAGGTAGGACTCGATGGTCTCTAAAATCCCAAGATCAGAGAGCAAGACGAAGTCGAACGTCTTTGATTTCAAGACATCCTTCTTTGTGAGTCAGGCATAGACCTCCCCCTCTCGTTCTAAGAGAATAGTAAAAGGGGCATTGTAATCGGCCCGTAAATCGACCGGCTCGACCCAAGAGGAAGAGGACTCCCCCACAGTCTTCTTACGTTTGTTACCGGTTCCTTTCCTCACCATTTTGAACACTAACTTCACTTAGGCAAATGATCGAACACCTAAAGTGCAAGAATATGAACCTCACGCTTGTAGAACGACGAAGATGGCGAGACCCCTTTCCTCAATCAAATAGCTCAACAGACAACTCACACAAGTCCAACGCACCACAAGATAGCAAAGAGTACGATTACCGGGGGTTGGTTTCGAATATGGGTTGAAGGAGCTTGAAGAAATGGAAGAGTGACAGATGGAGTGATGGAGTGCTGCAGCTGGTCAGAGATGACAGATGCCGGCAAGGTATTGGCCAGAGAAGACGCCGGTGGTGACTCTGTCGGGGAACGAGGGAAATGGTGGAGTCGCTGCTCAGTTTCGCGAGAGGGAACGAGTGAGCGGGTGAGGAGGTTGGCTGCTATTTCGCGAGCGGTTAAGAGTGAGCGAATAAGGAGCAGTTCGTTGCAGAAGCACGTGATTCTGCTGGAGGTGAAGGTCGTCGGTGGTCTAGTGGCTGGAGAAGCTACCGGAGAAAGCACCTACGAGGCTTGGTGGTCAGAATTTAGGGGCTAGGGTTGCGATTTCGCGAGACGGAGAGAGAAAGCTGCGCGAGGTCGGAATTAAGGCACCTAGGGTCATCGCCGGAGGAAGAGAAGCTGCCGGAGGTGGATGGCCAGAGGCGCGAATGGAGATGGTGAGTGATGTGGGGCGAGGATTTCTTTAGAATCACGAGAGAAGTTCTGGTTGCGAAGGAGAGGGTCGATCTGCAAAAATAAAATCGACATATCAGATTTAATAGTAGGTAAGTCGCGACATAAGCCGCAAAGTGATTCGCGAGTCGCGACTCGTGCTCGCGAGTCGCGACATGTCTCGCGACTCGCGAAAAAAACAGAGCGCGATAGCAATATTTTTTGGGACAAATGAGACTCGCGACACTGTCGCGAGTCGCGACATTGCTCCGCGAGTCGTGAAAAAAATAGAGTTCGATAGACAATTTCCGTGGGTTAACTCGCGACCCGCGACATAGTCTCGCGAGTCGCAAAAAACTATTTTTTTTTTTTTGAAAGAACTTAATTAACCTGCAAAACTATAATAAAAAATTTACCTACCGAATCAGAAAAAAAAAATAGAAAAATGGAACCAAATGCAAAAAGAAAAAGGGAAAGATACAATCGTACAGAGCACAGTGACTAGACTAGGCACTGTGAATTCGGTGGTGCTGGAGGAGGATGGAGATAGTCGGGCCCCAAACAGCGGCGGGCGTCTGACAAATCATATCTCTCTCCCCAGTGGGACCGGGGCAACTTCATCGAACTCAGCCGGGAGGGGGCAGTGTGACGGTTGGTATGGAGATGACCCTACAATGGCCTCTGCGGCTCAAACTGGGACCCTCGGACGAAGATGAAGGTAGATTCTCCCAACACAATCATGCTTGCAGTCCTTTTTTTCACATCAATTACTGTGTTGGTGGTCGCCATAAAGGATCGTCCGAGGAGGATGGTGTGCTGATACCCGTTCTCTCTAACATCCCCCATATCAAGAACCACAAAATCAACGGGGACTATCAGCTTCCCCACTCTTACCAGGACATCTTCCGCAATCCCTTCAGGTTGACGGAGCGAATGATCGGGAAGCTGTAGACGCATCCTAGTGGGCCTCAGACCGCCGAGTCTAAGTGTTCGATAGATAGAGAGGGGCATCAGATTAATGTCGGCCCCAAGGTCTAGCATCCCCGAGGCATCTTTCCCACTCCCAAAAGCTATATTGATCACAAATCCACCGGGGTCTCTTTCTTTCTTCTCCTCCAAAAGTTGGCCTGGGAAGGGAATCTTCGGCCTGTATGGGTTCGGAGATTTGTGTAAGGTTGGCTCAGCTGGCGGTGTCAAATGGGCTTCTTGCTTCTTCGGGCCCTTTTTTTTCTCTTTCTTCCTGTCGCCTACAATCTCTCCCTCAATGTCGGGCAAGATCACCGTCACTGCATTCACATGCTCTGGCTGACTGGGCAACTTACCCTTGTTCAATTCAGTCTCGATGGTTCTGACCCGTGTGGCCAGTTGGCCCACTTGCGTCTCCAACCGCTTGATAGATGCATCTTGGTTCGTGATAAACTGGAGGATCTTATCAAGCTTGTCGTCCTGGAGAGATGAACTCGGCCCTGCTCCCGATGCTTGCATCCCGGCTTCTGGTCCCCTCTGTTGCTGCTGTGGCTGGTAGTTCAGATGGGGAATGAAATTGGGTCGAGGTTGCTGCTACATGAAATTCGGACGGGGTTGCTGGAGGGAGTTCGTGTTGTTGGACTAGGAGAAGATGGGATGATTCCTCCATCCCGGGTCGTACGTCATTAAAAACGGGTCATTGCTAGGTCGGGCTTGGTATCCCTATAAAACGCTGGCATCTGCATACTGCTCACCGAAGTCCTTATCGAAGGCTAAATGGCACACTTCAGACCTATGCCCTGGGACTCCACATGCCCCACACGTGTCAACGGCCATGGTCTGAACCGGCGGAGCTCCTCGTACGTTAAGTAAACGCATTTTCTCTGTGAGCTTGGCTAACTGCTGGGCCATCACATTGATGCCCAGCCCGACCTCGTTCACTGTAACTCTCTTCCCTCGACAGCTCTTCTGCGACGAATTCGTGCTTATTGAAAATTTCAAACATCTCTCCAGCCATTTTTGCTCCGATATATCCCTCTGCCGCATTGTCAACCATATACTGCAAGTTCTGATGGAGGGAGTCGTAGAAGCAGTTGATTAGTAGCCCCAGAAAGAGGTTGTGATGAGGGCACTGCCGCTGGAGATCCTTGAACCGCTCCCAAGCCTCGGGAAGAGGCTCATTCGGTAGTTGAGCAAAGGAGATGATTTGCGATCGGAGCTTCTGGGTCTTCTGATGGGAGTAGTACCTCCCAATTAACTTTGTGTATACTTCTGTCCAGGTAGTGAGTGAATCCGGCACAAGGGTCATGAACCAAGCCTTGGCCCAGTCCTTCAGTGTCTCGGGAAAACACCTCATCTTCATTTGCTCCTCGTTGAGCCCGTGGAGAGGAAAGTTCTGTAGCACATTGTAGAATTCTCGAATGAAGTTAAGCGGGTCTTCATTCGGGAGCCCATGGAAGGATGGCAGCTGGTTGTAATGGATCATCTTAAGCTCGTAGTTCCGAGCTTCTTGTGGCAACCGGATGCATGAAGTTATCGGCCCAATCGTCGGATGGGCTAAGTCTCGAAGGAGATCGCGGTGTTGTAGGGCCATATCTGGATTTGTGGTTTCAGTTGAATCGAGGCACAGTTTGTCAAACAGCTCCCTTACGCTCTCGTGACTTGGTTCGTCATTTGGTCCTATGATACGCCCACTCCTGGTACGCATCCACAAAGACAAAAGAAACCGTCACGAGCACCAGATAAACAAAGGAAAATCCTAAAGAAAAACAAACAACCAAAAATCAAGAACTATCAAACTAAGCAAAAGAAACAAAGAGAAAAACTGAAACAAGAAAAATCACAAGAAATAAGAGAAACACTAAAAAAAAAACAAATAGGCGCACAATTATTGTCCTGAACCTTCCCCGACAGCAGCGCCAATTTTGTTGTCAGTATTTTTACCGGAGTAGAATCGAAAGATTCGTCCCCGGGTCCTATCGCAAGGAAGGTTAGCCGGATATTCTTGTGCGTTTATTCAATCACGAAAAAGAGAAGACAAATTCCTAATTACTCTAATTCAATATTTTTGGGTTCAATTATCAACTAATTATTTAAACTGAATAAAATGAAAGTAAAATGGCAAATAAATTCACTGAATGATTAAAGAGCTAGGGAATCGGGGATAATTGCTTTCGGTTCTAACATAATCACCGACAATCAATTGCTCGGTTAAAGGACTTGAATCGTTTCTCATTCCGAGGTTCACTCTCAATAACTCTTCGTAACAAGAGAGTGAATGTAAACGATCAACTATCAATTCCAACAACACATAGACAATACGTTTCTGAACAAGTCTATTCTAAACGAGCATAAATCGACCAACGTCTCCCCTCTCGGTTCTATACGTTGATTAACTAGGTTAGAAAGGTGATCAATCTACTAACCCTATAATTCACACAACTAGCATAGACATGAACAATCAAAAGAATTCAATTATAAATGAACCTAATCAATCATCCCCTATCCCTATCAAATGGATTTTAGCTACTTATAACGAATTTAACATCACAATTCATATCAACCCAAGCCATCATCATCAACAAAGCAATTGAGAAAAGGAACTTACGATTAATATAAAGAATCCAATGTCAAATCCAAGTGCATCCAAATCCAAAGCGAGAAAAAGAAGTTTTTCAATCTCCAAATCGAATCAAAAGAGAAAAAGCATGAAAAGGATTGAGTTTCTCTAGAGAAAGCACGTAAAAACAAAGTCTGGAAGTGAATTATCAACCCTAGGACCGAAATCTAATGTTAAAAACCCGCTCCTCGAAATTCGTGCCGACAAGTCGTGAGTCACGACTTATCACCTTTTCCCTAATCGCGAGTCGCGACTTCCTCGCGAGTCGCGTGTTGTCAAAATCTTAAACTTCTGGGGTTTGGTCACGACATAACCCGCGAGTCGCGACTCCATCTCGCGAGTAGCGACTCGTGCTCCGGACTGCCTCTAAGCCTCAGTTTGTTTCGCGGGTCGCGGCCCAAGTCGCGAGAAATTTTGGGCGCATTTTCTATCCGTTTTTCAGTCCTTCCTTTAATCTTCTGGGCTCGGCAACGAGTATTTTGGATATCACGGTCTCGGCTCAAGCAGTCCCAACCTCGACCGGCAAAACCAACCTCCTGAAAACACAAAAACAAGGAAAAACACGAAGCAAAACACGGCAAAAAGACACACAAATAGAAACTAAGGAGAAGAACACAAAACGAACGAAATGGACCAAATAAACTACGAAAAACCTACAAATGAGGGAAAACAAAAAGAAAATAAACATGAAATAAAGACACAAAAATGAGACAAGCGACTCCCACACACTAAGACCTTTGTTCGTTCCAAACAAAGAGAAAAGAAAAGAAAAGACACAAAACCAAAACGAGCCTGGACATCAGTCGATAACAAGATAAGTCTCAACACGTCCAACTTCAACAATGAGCATTCAAATGACACATACGAGCATAACACGACTACATGCTTGATCGCTAAACATTAATATGACGTCCTCTCAAGTATGGGAATGTATATGTGTGCCTCACTCACTTTCTCAACAGATAAAGATATGGGTGTACTCAAATTGGTCGATAACAAGTTCAATCATAGGCTTGCCCATTTTCTAACTTCTACTCTAAAACAATCAAAATCGAGACTAGTGAATCAAAAGGTCTTTTAGGGTTGTATCATAGGCTCTTTGGACAGGTAGGATAAATATAGGCAAAGTGGCTCGAATACAACTCAAACTCCTAACCCACGAATGCAAGCTCAATCGGCTGCTCAAACAAACCGGATCTTCTCCCATACTTCTCCTAAAAACACACATTTCACTCAACTTATTTGTTTTTATAAAAAAAAAAACAATTAGGCTCAAACGGGCAACTAGGAAATAACTGCAAAAAAAAACAAGGATAAAAAAAATACAAAAAATGCCTTAATCATGTTCACAGTTCACAACCCCAATTGATTCATTTCGATGCAGACTCAGGGCAAGTTCTAATCAAGCAAGAGCACGACCAATGTATCTCAAGAAAGAAATAAGGCTCAAACCTCACTAGGCAAATATATGAATGTCAATCAAAGTCATTAACCAAGCATTTCATCACGCTATGCCATATAATACCAACATCAGAACTCATCGAATTCATTAAACTAGACCTGGTTAACCAAATAGCCACATAAAACTCCCCCACACTTAAAATTCGACAATGTCTCCATTGTCGATCCGCCGTGTAAAGAAGGTGTACTACATAATCAACCGACACGACACAACAAAGAGAAAATACAAAAAAGAAACATAATAAAGAGAAAAGAAAAATATATCTAACCAACACAGTGACAAGTTACTGTGGTCCATGAGGAGGAGGATAGTGTTAGCCGGTGCCGGAGATCCACTGGGCGAACCGCGCATCTCGTTGGATCTGTCATGCCTCTATAGCCT
The DNA here is from genome assembly GCA_008636005.1 of Striga asiatica. Lineage (NCBI taxonomy): Eukaryota > Viridiplantae > Streptophyta > Magnoliopsida > Lamiales > Orobanchaceae > Striga > Striga asiatica. Next base: position 540,567 of record BKCP01004927.1, read on the forward strand.
GAAAGCGGAGGTCGGCGCTGTCGAACAGGGGACTAATGTCGCGCATGTCCCGATCGTAGCGGTCCTCGAACGCTGTCCAGCACGGAGAAGGCTGGGACCACCAAGCGAGCGGTGCAGACGTACCCGCTGGTCCCTGCTGTGAACGGGTGGTCCGTGGCTCCCAGGAATATGCCTCCGGGGTCGGTTGCCGATCAACAGGAGGCGAAAGGCGATTGTCGTCGTCGATAAGAGCGTGATCGTGCTTCATCGCCTCTATCTCGTGGGTATCCTTGGTGTCCTGTTGAGGACGAGACGAGCCTGCCTGAGCTGTGGAAGCGGCCGCACCCACCTTCTTCATATAGGCAGCGTAGGTCGGGCGCTCCGTATAGGCCTCAAAGGTGCGGCGATCACAGATTAGGCCCGAATGACTCAGCTCGTAGAAGTCAATGAACTGCATACAAGTAGGAAGGCTACCTGACGCCTCCGAGTCAACGTAGAAGTGCAAAGCCAGAGCGGTCACTATATGATCAAAGCAAGTTGCCGCTCTCTTGTTCCAAATGACGGCTCGGCACTCTTCCTTAAAAATAACCAACATATCTCGGTCCTTTCCTCTCGAGCATAGCCCACAGTAGGGCAAGGTCAATCTGAGTGACCTTGTTGGTCTCCTTCTTCCCGAACACACCATAGCACAAAAATTTGTGCATCACAGCGATAGCACCGTCCTTGATGAGGCTATTAGCCAAGCCTTGTGAGTCCCACACCGTGTCGGGAGAAAGCAGGGGCCAGAAAATATCAGGAATCATTCCTTCATTCATCCTTGCACCGCCACGGTGGAGTCCCACGATGTTTTGCATGATGTCGACAGTGATGATCCTCTTTGTCCCAAGTAGACGGCACGTCATGTAGTCCTCTGTCGACGGGATCTCGAGTGTACTGAAGAACTCGAGTGTGAGGTTTCGGTATGTCGGGTGGACCAAGCAGGCGTAAGTCTTCTAGCGCGCGTCAAGGTAGCACTCGATGGTCTCTAAAATCCCAAGATCGGAGAGCAAGGCGAAGTCGAACGTCTTTGATTTCAAGACATCCTTCTTCGCGAGCCGGGCATAGACCTCCCTCTCTCGTTCCGAGAGAATAGTAAAGGGGGCATTGTAGTCGGCCCGTAAATCGACCGACTCGTCCCGAGAGGAAGAGGACTCCCCCACAGTCTTCTTACGTTTGTTACCGACTCCTTTCTTCACCATTTTGAACACTAACTTCACTTAGGCAAATGATCGAACACCTAAAGTGCAAGAATATGAACCTCACGCTTATAGAACGACGAAGATGGTGAGACCCTTTTCCTCAATCAAACAGCTCAACAGAAAACTCACACAAGTCCAATGCGCCACAAGATAGCAAAGAGTACGATTACTGGGGTTTGGTTTCGAATATGCGTTGAAGGAGCATGAAGAAATGGAAGAGTGATAGATGGAGTGATGGAGTGCTGCAGGTGGTCGGAGATGACAGATGCCGGCAAGGTATTGGCCGGAGAAGACGCCAGTGGTGACTATGTCGGGAACGAGGGAAATGGTAGAGTAGCTGCTCAATTTCGCGAGAGGGAACAAGTGAGCGAGTGAGGAGGTTGGCTGCTATTTCGCGAGCGGTTAAGAGTGAGCGGGTAAGGAGCGTTTCGTTGCTGGAGCACGTGATTCTGCCGGAGGTGAAGGTCGTCGGTGGTCTGGTGGCTTGCGATTTCAAGAGAGGGAGAGAGGAAGCTACGCGAGGTCAAAATTGAGGCGCCTGGGGTCGTCGCCGGAGGAAGAGAAGCTGCCGGAGGTGGATGGACATAGGCACGAACAGAGATAATGAGTGATGTGGGGCGAGGATTTCCTTAGAATAGCGAGAGAAGTTCTGGTCGCGAAGGAGAGGGTCGATCTACAAAAATAAAATCGACATATCAGATTTAATAGCAGGTAAGTCGTAACGTAAGCCGCGAAGTGATTCGCGAGTCGCGACTCGCGAAAAAAAACAGAGCGACAGCAATATTATGTGGGACAAATCGCGACTCGCGTCCATCTCGTGAGTCGCGACATTGCTCTGCGAGTTGTGAAAAAAACAGAGTCCAATAGACAATTTTCGTGGGTTAACTCGCGACCCGCGACATAGTCTCGCGAGTCGCGAAAAACTGATTTTTTTTAAAGAACTTAATTAACCTGCAAAACTATAATGGAAAATTTACCTACCGAATCAGAAAAAAAAAAACGTAGAAAAATGAAACCGAATGCAAAAAGAAAAAGGAAAAGATACAATCGTACAGAGCACAGTGACTAGACTAGTCACTGTGAATTCGGTGGTGCAGACGGAGGATGGAGATAGTCAGGCCCCAAACAGCGGCGGGCTTCTGACAAATCATATCTCTCTCCCCAGTGGGACCGGGGCAACTTTATAGAACTCAGCCGGGAGGGGGCAGTGCGATGGTTGGTATGGAGATGACCCTGCAATGGCCTCTGCGGCTCAAACTGGGACCCTCGGACGGAGATGAAGGTAGATTCTCCCAACACAATCATGCTTCCAGTCCTTTTTTTCACATCAATTACTGTGTTGGTGGTCGCCATAAAGGGTCGTCCGAGGAGGATGGTGTGCTGATACCCGTTCCCCTAACATCCCCCATATCAAGAACCACAAAATCAACGGGGACTATCAGCTTCCCCACTCTTACAAGGACATCTTCCAGAATCCCTTCGGGTTGACGAAGCTAATGATCAGCAAGCTGTAGACACATCTTGGTGGGCCTCAGACCGCCGAGTCCAAGTGTCCGATAGATAGAGAGGGGTATCAGATTAATATCGGCCCTAAGGTCTAGCATCCCCGAAGCATCTTTCCCACTCCCAAAAGCTATATTGATCACAAACCCACCGGGGTCTCTTTCTTTCTTCTTCTCCAAAAGTCGGCCTGGGAAGGGAATCTTCGACCTGTATGGGTTCAGAGATTTGTGTAAGGTTGGCTCAGCTGGCGGTGTCAGATGGGCTTCTTGCTTCTTCGGGCCCTTTTTTTTCTCTTTATTCCTGTCGCCTACAATTCCTCCCTCAATGTCAGGCAAGATCACCGTCACTGCATTCACATGCTCTGGCTGACTGGGCAACTTACCCTTGTTCAATTCAGTCTCGATGGTTCTGACCCGTGTGGCCAGTTGGCCCACTTGCGTCTCCAACAGCTTGATAGATGCATCTTGGTTCGTGATAAACTGGAGGATCTTATCAAGCTTGTCGTCCTGGAGAGATGAACTCGGCCCTGCTTCCGGTGCTTGCATCCCGACTTCTGGTCCCCTCTGTTGCTGCTGTGGCTGGTAGTTCAGACGGGGAATGAAATTGGGTCGAGGTTGCTGCTGCATGAAATTCAGACGGGGTTGCTGGAGGGAGTTCGTGTTGTTGGACCAGGAGAAGATAAGATGATTCCTCCATCCCGGGTCGTACGTGATTTAAAACGGGTCATTGCTAGGCTGGACTTGGTATCCTTGTAAAGCGCTAGCATCTGCATACTGCTCACCGAACTCCTTATCGAAGGCTGAATGGCTCACTTCAGACCTATGCCCTGGGACTCCACATGCCCCACACGTGTCAACGGCCATGGTCTGAACCGGTGGAGCTCCTCGTGCATTAAGTAAACGCATTTGCTCTGTGAGCTCGGCTAACTGCTGGGTCATCACATTGCTGCCCGGCCCGACCTCATTCACTGTAACTCTCTTCCCTCGGCAGCTCTTCTGCGACGAATTCGTGCTTATTGAAAATTTCAAACATCTCTCCAGCCGTTTTTGCTCCGATATATCCCCCTGCCGCATTGTCAACCATATACTGCAAGTTCTGATGGAGGGAGTCGTAGAAGCAGTTGATTAGTAGCCCCGGAGAGAGGTTGTGATGAGGGCACTGCCGCTCGAGATCCTTGAACCGCTCCCAAGCCTCGGGAAGAGGCTCATTCGGTAGTTGAGCCAAGGAGACGATTTGCGATCGGAGCTTCTGGGTCTTCTGATGGGAGTAGTACCTCCCAATTAACTTTGTGTATACTTCTGTCCAGGTAGTGAGTGAATCCGGCACAAGGGTCATGAACCAAGCCTTGGCCCGGTCCTTCAGTGTCTCGAGAAAACACCTCATCTTCATTTGCTCTTCGTTGAGCCCGTGGAGAGGGAAGGTCTTGTAGCACATTGTAGAATTCCCGAATGAAGTTAAGCGGGTCTTCATTCGGGAGCCCATGGAAGGATGGCAGCTGGCTGTAATGGATCATCTTAAGCTCGTAGTTCCGAGCTTCTTGTGGCAACCGGATGCATGAAGTTATCGGCCCAATCGTCGGATGGGCTAAGTCTCGAAGGAGATCGCGGTGTTGTAGGGCCATATCTGGATTTGTGGTTTTAGATGAATCGAGGCTGAGTTTGTCAAACAGCTCCCTTACGCTCTCGTTACTTGGTTCGTCGTTTGGTCCTATGATACGCCCACTCCTGGTACGCATGCACAAATACAAAAGAAACCGTCACGAGCACCAGATAAACAAAGGAAAATCCTAAAGAAAAACAAACAACCAAAAATCAAGAACTATCAAACTAAGCAAAAGAAACAAAGAGAAACACTGAAACAAGAAAAATCACAAGAAATAAGAGAAACACTAAAAAAAAAACGAATAGGCGCACAATTATAGTCCTGAACCTTCCCCGACAACAGCGCCAATTTTGTTGTCAGTATTTTTACCGGAGTAGAATTGAAAGATTCGTCCCCGGGTCGTATCGCAAGGAAGGTTAGCCGGATATTCTTGTGCGTTTATTCAATCACGAGAAGGAGAAGACAAATTCCTAATTACTCTAATTCAATATTTTTGGGTTTCAATTATCAACTAATGATTTAAACTGAATAAAATGAAAGTAAAATGGCAAATAAATTCACTGAATGATTAAAGAGCTAGTGTAACGCCCCACTTTATTTTAAAGGATTTATCGAATTTATTTAATAAAAATCACAATAAATTTTTCGCAAACTTTAATTTAATTAAATACTCAGTAGGCGCTACTCAAATTTACCATAAGCCTTTAACCAAAAATGCAAACGTATCAATAAAGACAACATGCACGAATAATAAATCATAAACCAAACTGGCATTCATTAAGTTCCAAATCATAAAGATAATTCACAATTCCAAGTTCAAAACGACACAGTCATAATATCTTAACATAAATGAGCGGAAGCAAATAAATAAGCGATAAATAAAAGCATGACCACCACCCGTCTTGTCTCGTCACCCGCCGACTGCTTAACCTGCATCAGTTACGAGCAGGTGGGAGTGAGTACAGTTAACTATCGTACTCACACTATGCATATGAATAACATAATAATGGTATGGTCGCAGCATGAACATAAACAATAAAATCATGTCACATCTCTAGCCACATCAATGACTATAGTCTCATCAAAGACTCACTCATGTACATCTATGCTCATCAAAGCTAAGCCATGCCATATCAGTGAAACATGGGAGTGCGTGCCACATCAATGACACGGCCTTCTCATAGGTCTTAATGAGATTTACCTCACTGGGTAACCGTATCTTATCATACGGGGACAACCGTATCGATGGCCATCAAGCTCACATCGATAGGCTACATGTTCATTTTCATACATAGATCACACCAAACTTTTATCATAAATAAATCACACATATGCATAGATAATTTTTGAATAACCCACCTGGATTCCGGATTGATAATAACTCAAAGCAATTGGTAGTAGGTCGAGGCTGGACTCCTCAATTACCTACATTATGTCAAGATCCTACAATGAATATCTATCTTGACTTTAATCGAAAATCACAAAAGCAGACCTAGTCGAACTTGTTTCGACTAAGTAGTTCGTGAAGTCCTGTGGAATTGGAACATTAAAACTCAGCTCTTAACTTGATCAAAACACATACACCAGATCATATAAATCCATCTGAGGATTGACCAAGTCAAACGCACATAAAAACTAAAAGCAAGTCGATTCCCAAAATTTCATAAAAAATCATGTTCGGAAATAGAAATCATTTAATCGCATGAAAATAGGTGGCCAAGCTACCCTACGAATTAAGCTCTGAAAATTTACCCAAAATTTCATATTCCAGCAACATGTAAAACCACAAAGTTTCAGCTTTAAACTCAAAATACCCTATTTTATAAAATTCGAACAGTAATTCAGCAAAAAGGGCACATTAATTCATACTCAAATCTAATGAATGAAACTGAACCTGAAAATTTTACATAGCAACATACAGTATGCCAAAGTCCACATATAAAAATTTCAGCCTTAAATGATATCTGCTGCTATTTTTAAAAATTCAAACGAGCAACAGCAGTTTATTGAATTTAAACCCAAAATGAAACCAAACGGACTCTAAAAATTCCCATATTTTACAAACATGATCAAACACCTAACATATGACTCTCAGTAAAATTTCGGAATTTTCCATGCAGTAACCGATTTTTAAAAATTCAAACAATGTTTCTGCAGATTCGATAAACAAAATATTTACCACATCAAATCAACTCCAAAAATTCTAAAAATTTAACACAGCATATAAACACATCAGAAGCACAACATATCAAAATTTCAGCTCATTTGAATCACGAACCAATTTACTAAGCATTAAACACTATTCTGATCAGAATTCACTTTAATTATTAAAAATAGCTACAGGCCTCTAAAAATTATGAAATTTTTACACGAGGCTGGAAATGAACAGATAACATATCCCTCAACATTTCAAGTCATTTCGAACATTGTGCGATTTTTAATAATTCAAACACCAAAACAGCGACACATAAGCTCGACAATCTAACAATTAATTCATAACACGGAATTTCTCGTCCGAGGCCTTCCCATAAGGCCAAGGACTCGACTTTGTTCCAATATCCACTGACTTACACGAGTTTCGAGGCCTCGTTCGATTTCTCATAATCGAAGAGATCCCGAACAACACGATTACACATAAAATCACGACTTCACGAAGTATCACGTTGATCACATTCGCACAATATACACATCTCGCATAACAAATCGCAAATCAAACATATACGTAAATAACATAAACGATAATCACGTAAAATAAACGGGAAGTCGAGACTCGATACCATTCTCGAGAAACGAGCGAAAAGGGTTCGAACGGGCTCGACGGTGAACTTCGTCTCGCCGGGAAAAGAGAGCTACTCGCCGCTGAGGAGAAAGAGGGTCATCGGCTTGCAGCGGCTCGGGAGGCGTTGCTGCTCACGTCGGAAGAGGTGCTGCGGTGAGGAGAGGCCGCCGGAATTTGCTGGTTTTCAGAGAAGGAGCGGCGTTGGAGGAGGGCTCGCCGGAAGAGAAGTCTCGTCAGCTTGCAGGCAGAGGGCTTGCAGGCGCTGGTCGTGGAGGACTCGCCGGAGGGAGGGCCTGCGCGCGGCGGAGGGGGCTTGCAGGTCGCCGGAGGTGCTGAGGGAGAGGGGCTTCAATCGCGAGAGGGGAAAGGAGATTGATGGTGACGAGAGAATTTTGACGAGAGAGAGGGTTGATGATGAAGGTGCGATCGTGAAGGGAAGAAAAATCTGATGAGGGAAAAATAAAAGCTGCGCTAGGTTAAAAGAAATCTCATCACACGCGTAAAAGAGAGATGGGCCGGGTCGCGCAGGTTCAAGCCAGACGGGTTCGGGTCGCATACTAAATGGGCCAAGGGTTTGAAAGATTTAAGTCGTAGGTTCGATCCAATGCATACAGTTCTCTCGGGCTCAATCTCTCGGGCTCGATAAATCGGTTGATTTAGCCAATATAAAATGGCTCGGTTCGCACGATATTTTATAACAAAAATTCGGCTATTATAATAAAATATATTTCACACATTATTTATAATAATAATACACATTAAACATTTATTTCACAATTAGGCATTTAAATAAAATAATAATAACAATAATAAAAATAATAATAATAATGACAATAATATAATATTAATAACAAACAATAGGTAATAATAATATTAATAAATAATAATAAATAATCCTAAAATTATCCATAAATAAACGGGGCGCTACAGTCTACCCACCTTACAAAGAATTCCGTCCTCGGAATTCGAACAACAAACTACGACGAGATTCTAACGAGAAATAAGAGGAGACAGCATCACTACATGAAATTCAGGTGCTACCTCCGAATTTCGGTCTCCCTCTCCCAAGTCGCCTAGCCTTGACCACCCTCCCACTGGACTTGACGAGTACCCTTCCCAGCCTTATCCTAATGGACCCTCTGATCCAATAGGTCACCGGTACCTCCATACAGGTAGGGTTTTGCCTATCACGCAGCTCGTCGCATCTCACATATACTCCGAGATCACGCACACGTTTCCTCCATCAAGAGGCACAGAACGTGTCATGCATCATCGCGAGTTCCGGTGGTGGAGTCAACTATCAGGCTAAGTCATCGACTTGGTCGAGAATCAAAATAGGGCTGCGTACTCGCGGTAGTAACCAAAACAACGGCATATTCCACCTCTATCCGTACCAGCCACCTCGCATGGTAAGGAATTCTCACACTATACTCATCTATCAATGCACAAGACCCTAACCGGTCCTTTCGTGTCTCGATAGCATACTCCAACAAAAATCAACATATAGGGTTGACTTGTTGTATTGAGCTTCCATCTCGTGCCCGGGTCACGGTAGAAAACTCGATTACTACAACGACATGATCCGTGCGTCCTTATAAAATAGGGCGCCACGGAATCCCATACGGATGGGTTAACAATCCACAATAACACTATATCCTCAATACCGATACTACAGAACACACGGCTCTGTTTGATACCGTTGTCAACTACTCTTGCTTTGCCGACTCGAATATCACCTCGAATGCGGTTTAGGAAATATCGACTAGACGTTCGAAAACAATCTCCTATCGCAAAATTTCACGATTAGGGATGCTCGATATTCTCATACTAACGATCTAACACCAATACTCTCTCACTCTTCGTAGGTCTCGATCCCTACGAAGTATACATAGCCTCCAACCGAGACTCGGGACACTGCCCGAAAACAATGAGGGACTTAAATCTCGCTATCACGAGAGAATTTCGCATAAGACAAAGGAAAACTAATCAACAAGTCTCACATATCGAGAGTCGTTGATTAAGGATTTCATACAACGGTTCGTCTTGAAGTCTAAGGCACTGTCACCCGAGAGATGACACACACACAGGCGCTGCATAAGCGGGGCGCCAGGACGTGTGCATGCATCTGTTCAGAGACCAGCTGCAAGATCGAGGTTTGGCCGTACTCATTACCTAGGGAGTTCCTGCGTTTGGTGATGGCGGCGACAGCTCTCGTGCGAGTCAACGGTCGGCCACTGCAGTTGGCCTTACGTCTCCCAGCACGGGCATGCGGCTCGACCACTCCTTCACGTGGCTACACCCATCCAGGTTCGGCGTTCAGTTAAAGTATACACCAGAAATTTCAATTTCCGGTTCATAATCCTAGGTACTTAGATAGGAAAAAGGCTTCCTTACAATACTTCTCAAACTACAACAGTTTAAGCATTACTCTGCAATTTTCCATAGAAATCAAACATTGGCATCGCTGCCCGGAAAAAAAAAAATCCTAACCTCGGCGGTCATCGCCGAACATTAGAATGGTTAGCTCGCTTGACCCTTCCGACTAACAATGTCGACCGTCACGACAGCTTTTACTCGGGTAGCTAATCGTGCCGGCGGTCCTAAACGAGATCGACCACATATACAACTATAGCCTCCACACTTCGAGATCTAGCGTAAAGCTTCTCTCGCAAGTGTTTCCAGCTAACTTCATAATACCAACCAGATTAAGACACATAGGGCACATATACATGAAAATTAACGAAAAGCTAATTTTTGAAAATTCACAATTCATTTTGGAAACCTAAACATGAACTAGCACCAATTTTCAGCATGCGCGATGAATTTAAAATGCATGTAGCTTTCAGTCTAAAAATCATATCATGATGAAACCACTTGGAAAATATCCCTAACTCATGCCTCTATCACTTTCATGAAGAACACTCAGGCGGATAAAGTCATTTAATGGCACATAACACAGCAAACATCCAAAACATGGGTGCAGGGGATAAATAAAGATATGCAGCTTGACAGGTTCTCAGTGTATGCACAATAACCGAAGCTACAGACATGATATTATTGAAATTCAAAAACCCCAAGGTAGCTAATTAAATTCTCTACAACTTCTTTGAAGAACCCATTGGAAAATTATAACAGTATCAACAAGTTTGAATATAAAACATTTAGTTTGCAAAAACAGCCAGAGAACAATTTTTCGAAAATATAGCACCTTAGTAAAATAGCAACAACTCAAGCTACACAACTCCAATTCATATAAACTCAAAACCTATATAATCTACACATGGAAGTATACAAATTTCATGAAGAAGACTGTTTCATAAGAACACGTTTAGGTCACCTAAACAGAGTACATATTCAACACTTCAACAAAATTCTGGTTTCATAAAAACTGGGTGTACATCTCACTTAGAAAAATTATATAAAATCAACTAGAACTACAAATCATATAAACCCAAAACCTACAGAAACTACACAAGAAAAGCTACAAATTTCATGAAAAGAATGTTTACATATCATCACGTTTAAGGCATCAATTCAGAGCATGCATTTCATGCATACACACAGCCACTGTTTCAAAATCCTGGGCATAAATCTAACTTAGAAAAATCATATAAAATCGACCAAAACTCCAACTTGCATGAATTCAACTCCCAATGAAAGCTTATAATATTTACTACATGTTTCATGAAGAATACATTTTCATGCAGGCACGTTAAAATCATCAAAACAGCCATGAATTAAGGTCAAAGTTTCTGTCCGAGTTTATAAAAACTGCATGCTTGTCTAACTATGAAAAATCATAACAATTTCATTTTAACCCCAAATCACAAAATTCGAAAACTCACAGAAACTTCATTCAGAGAACTACAAATCTTATGAAGAACACTTGTCCAAGAAACATCATCTTGTTTGAGAAAAATAGAGCCTAACTGAAGCTTGAAAAATTGAATTTTCATGCCTTCATCAACTCAAAATGATCACACAACAACATAGCCTCGATATCAATACCTTAAGACTTAAACATTCGATATATCATCAAACACATTGTCCGAGGTCCAACTCGGTCTTATTAAACAAGATAGAAAAATAAAGTCTTATGTCTTTCACTTGAATTATTACATCTTTTGGTTTGATAATATATAACCATTCACATTAATACATAAATTCAACCTAATACACTTATCTCATCATAGCACATAAAGGGGAATCAATATATTAGTCACATAATCCTAGTCTCTTATCCAACTAACCATGCTTTGAGCTAGCATGAACTCACCCTTACTAAGGCACAAGAGACATTAAACACATAACACACCAGAGGTTGAACAGAGGCCATGAACCTCCGTGATACTGACAGCCTATAAAACATCGACTCATCTCATATTTTCGAAACCTAACAAAGGTCCGAAGAGGGAGAATACATTCTCGGTTCTCATTGACCGGGTCCTCATTTGAAGACATTGAATATAATTACATAGCAAGGGAAACTGCTATGGGCATAACCTATCTCGATAATAACATACTGAAACTCATAACGAGGAACCTCTAAAGTCCGAACGTAACTCTATATCACTAGAGTTCAAAATCAAACACTAGAGTTCCATCTGATTAAAGGTGGATAGATTCTAAGCCCCAATTTCGAACAAATCATAACATAGACAGTTCATTACTACCTACGCAAAAATTTAAACTTCACATTACACATCATAAGTATTTCTCGTTACTTATATAAACACATACCTTAAGCAGCGCGGCGTGACGAAGACGAGTGGTCATATTTCAAAATCTAAACACTTAACCATATATAAACCAGTCTACAGAAACGCAGACTGGCTCTGATACCAAACTGTAACGCCCCACTTTATTTTAAAGGATTTATCGAATTTATTTAATAAAAATCACAATAAATTTTTCGCAAACTTTAATTTAATTAAATACTCAGTAGGCGCTACTCAAATTTACCATAAGCCTTTAACCAAAAATGCAAACGTATCAATAAAGACAACATGCACGAATAATAAATCATAAACCAAACTGGCATTCATTAAGTTCCAAATCATAAAGATAATTCACAATTCCAAGTTCAAAACGACACAGTCATAATATCTTAACATAAATGAGCGGAAGCAAATAAATAAGCGATAAATAAAAGCATGACCACCACCCGTCTTGTCTCGTCACCCGCCGACTGCTTAACCTGCATCAGTTACGAGCAGGTGGGAGTGAGTACAGTTAACTATCGTACTCACACTATGCATATGAATAACATAATAATGGTATGGTCGCAGCATGAACATAAACAATAAAATCATGTCACATCTCTAGCCACATCAATGACTATAGTCTCATCAAAGACTCACTCATGTACATCTATGCTCATCAAAGCTAAGCCATGCCATATCAGTGAAACATGGGAGTGCGTGCCACATCAATGACACGGCCTTCTCATAGGTCTTAATGAGATTTACCTCACTGGGTAACCGTATCTTATCATACGGGGACAACCGTATCGATGGCCATCAAGCTCACATCGATAGGCTACATGTTCATTTTCATACATAGATCACACCAAACTTTTATCATAAATAAATCACACATATGCATAGATAATTTTTGAATAACCCACCTGGATTCCGGATTGATAATAACTCAAAGCAATTGGTAGTAGGTCGAGGCTGGACTCCTCAATTACCTACATTATGTCAAGATCCTACAATGAATATCTATCTTGACTTTAATCGAAAATCACAAAAGCAGACCTAGTCGAACTTGTTTCGACTAAGTAGTTCGTGAAGTCCTGTGGAATTGGAACACTAAAACTCAGCTCTTAACTTGATCAAAACACATACACCAGATCATATAAATCCATCTGAGGATTGACCAAGTCAAACTCACATAAAAACTAAAAGCAAGTCGATTCCCAAAATTTCATAAAAAATCATGTTCGGAAATAGAAATCATTTAATCGCATGAAAATAGATGGCCAAGCTACCCTACGAATTAAGCTCTGAAAATTTACCCAAAATTTCATCTTCCAGCAACATGTAAAACCACAAAGTTTCAGCTTTAAACTCAAAATACCCTATTTTATAAAATTCGAACAGTAATTCAGCAAAAAGGGCACATTAATTCATACTCAGATCTAATGAATGAAACTGAACCTGAAAATTTTACATAGCAACATACAGTATGCCAAAATCCACTTATAAAAATTTCAGACTTAAATGATATCTTCTGCTATTTTTAAAAATTCAAACGAGCAACAGCAGTTTATTGAATTTAAACCCAAAATGAAACCAAACGGACTCTAAAAATTCCCATATTTTACAAACATGATCAAACACCTAACATATGACTCTCAGTAAAATTTCGGAATTTTCCATGCAGTAACCGATTTTTAAAAATTCAAACAATATTTCTGCAGATTCGATAAATAAAATATTTACCACATCAAATCAACTCCAAAAATTCTAAAAATTTAACACAGCATATAAAAACATCAGAGGCACAACATATCAAAATTTCAGCTCATTTGAATCACGAACCAATTTATTAAGCATTAAACACTATTCTGATCAGAATTCACTTTAATTATTAAAAATAGCTACAGGCCTCTAAAAATTATGAAATTTTTACACGAGGCTGGAAATGAACAGATAACATATCCCCCAACATTTCAAGTCATTTCGAACATTGTGCGATTTTTAATAATTCAAACACCAAAACAGCGACACATAAGCTCGACAATCTAACAATTAATTCATAACACGGAATTTCTCGTCCGAGGCCTTCCCATAAGGCCAAGGACTCGACTTTGTTCCAATATCCACTGACTTACACGAGTTTCGAGGCCTCGTTCGATTTCTCATAATCGAAGAGATCCCGAACAACACGATTACACATAAAATCACGACTTCACGAAGTATCACATTGATCACATTCGCACAATATACACATCTCGCATAACAAATCGCAAATCAAACATATACGTAAATAACATAAACGATAATCACGTAAAATAAACGGGAAGTCGAGACTCGATACCATTCTCGAGAAACGAGCGAAAAGGGTTCGAACGGGCTCGACGGTGAACTTCGTCTCGCCGGGAAAAGAGAGCTACTCGCCGCTGAGGAGAAAGAGGGTCATCGGCTTGCAGCGGCTCGGGAGGCGTTGCTGCTCACGTCGGAAGAGGTGCTGCGGTGAGGAGAGGCCGCCGGAATTTGCTGGTTTTCAGAGAAGGAGCGGCGTTGGAGGAGGGCTCGCCGGAAGAGAAGTCTCGTCAGCTTGCACGCAGAGGGCTTGCAGGCGCTGGTCGTGGAGGACTCGCCGGAGGGAGGGCCTGCGCGCGGCGGAGGGGGCTTGCAGGTCGCCGGAGGTGCTGAGGGAGAGGGGCTTCAATCGCGAGAGGGGAAAGGAGATTGATGGTGACGAGAGAATTTTGACGAGAGAGAGGGTTGATGATGAAGGTGCGATCGTGAAGGGAAGAAAAATCTGATGAGGGAAAAATAAAAGCTGCGCTAGGTTAAAAGAAATCTCATCACACGCGTAAAAGAGAGATGGGCCGGGTCGCGCAGGTTCAAGCCAGACGGGTTCGGGTCGCATACTAAATGGGCCAAGGGTTTGAAAGATTTAAGTCGTAGGTTCGATCCAATGCATACAGTTCTCTCGGGCTCAATCTCTCGGGCTCGATAAATCGGTTGATTTAGCCAATATAAAATGGCTCGGTTCGCACGATATTTTATAACAAAAATTCGGCTATTATAATAAAATATATTTCACACATTATTTATAATAATAATACACATTAAACATTTATTTCACAATTAGGCATTTAAATAAAATAATAATAACAATAATAAAAATAATAATAATAATGACAATAATATAATATTAATAACAAACAATAGGTAATAATAATATTAATAAATAATAATAAATAATCCTAAAATTATCCATAAATAAACGGGGCGCTACAGCTAGGGAATCGGGGATAATTGCTTTCGGTTCTAACATAATCACCGGCAATCAATTGCTCGGTTAAAGGACTTGAATCGTTTCTCGTTCCGAGGTTCACTCTCAATAACTCTTCGTAACAAGAGAGTGAATGTAAACGATCAACTATCAATTCCAACAACACATAGACAATACGTTTCTGAACAAGTCTATTCTAAACGAGCCTAAAGCGAACAACGTCTCCCCTCTCGGTTCTATACGTTGATTAACAAGGTTAGAAAGGTGATCAATCTACTAACCCTATAATTAACTAGCATAGACATGAACAATCAAAAGCATTCAATTATAAATGAACCTAATCAATCATCCCCTATCCCTATCAAATGGACTTTAGCTACTCATAACGAATTTAACATTGAGAAAAGGAACATACTTTTATTATAAAGAATCCAATGTCAAATCCAAGTGCATCCAAATCCAAAGCGAGAAAAAAGGAGTTTTTCAACCCTAGGGCCAAAATCTGATGTTAAAAACCCACTCCTCGAAATTCGTGCCGACAAGTCGCGAGTCGCGACTTCACCTTTTCCCCGGTCGCGAGTCACGCATCTTCAAAATCTTAAACTTCTGGGGTTTGGTCGCGACATAACTCGCGAGTCGCGACTCCATCTCGCGAGTCGCGACTCGTGCTCTGGACTGCCTCTTAAGCCTCAGTTTTTTCGCGGGTCGCGACATTTTCGCGAGGTCGCGAGTCGCGAGAAATTCTAGGCGCATTTTTAGTCCGTTTTTTAGCCCTTCCTTTAGTCCTCTAGGCTCGGCAATGAGTATTCTCGATATCACGGTCTCGGCTCAAGCAGTCCCAACCTCGACCGGCACAACCTACCTCCTGAAAACACAAAAACAAGGAAAAACACGAAGCAAAACACGGCAAAAAGACACACGAATAGAAACTAAGGAGAAAAAGACAAAACGAACGAAATGGACCAAATAAACTACGAAAAACCTACAAATGAGAGAAAACAAAAAAGAAAATAAACATGAAATAAAGACACAAAAATGGGACAAACACGAACTCACGCTCGTACTCCTCCACAGATCTGTCTCCTTGATGTAGGATGTAAGACTCTCGAGCCATCCTCTGACGGAATTGGCGAGGATACAAGTTGTCCTCCAGAAGGGTCTTAAGTTGTGGCCATGTCAGAGCTTTACGCTCGTCCTCAGTTCGCAGACACCAATAGTCATCCCACTAGTCTCCGGTTGCACCGTCAATCTGAAACTCGGCGCAAGCAATCTTATGCTCATTGGAACACCCATCACACGAAAAATATACTCCATCTTGCCGATCCACTCTCTGACAGCCAGTGGGCCATCCTCTCCGGTGAACTGAGGTGAGTTGAAAGTGCGGCATCGGCTGATGACTGCTGTCTGATCTGGGTCAGTGGGGACTTGGGGATCTCTGCGAGGCAGAATTCCGAGGATCCAATAACGCTTGATTTGTTCAATATAGCCAATTAAGAAACAACCATACTATACTTGAAGTAATGAAAGATAGATAATATCCGAAAACACCTAGCTTGGCTAGAGTTCTGGTATACTTAAACTTTCTATGTTCTGGCTCATAATGGAGTTCTGACTTAGTCTAGAGTCCTTGGACATAGCTTTTCTAGAGTGCTGTCTAGAGTTCTCTCTCTAAGGTTATCTGTCTTATAGGAGGATAGTTATCTAAGCCCCATACTTGATTTAGAACAAGCACTTGCGAAACTTAAAACCAAGTCAGGTGACTTACCTTGGAGTCAGCGCAGAGTGAGTCATGTTTTTCTAAATCCTTTTAAAGTATCCAGAACGCTAACCGCGCTCTGATACCAAGCTGTAACACCCAGTCATACTAGTGTTTGAATATTGAAAATCAGAGTAAAATTTTTCGCTTTTTATTTCTGAAATATTGTGCGAGCTTGGTTTTTCGAAAATGCTTTCTTACTTGCGGGATGCTACGAAAAACTTCCTTATCTTAGTTAATAAAACATGCAACCAAGTAAATCCAATGTGGAGAATGGAAATCACTCACGCATGTCTTAATGTTTCACACTGTCTAGCTTAGCGGAAGCTTTACTGGATAATACATAGTGCACACACCCATATTACATATTATTACATGTCCATGAATTTTTAAAACATAAGATGTGTATAAAAATGTCCACTGCTCATGACCACGTTTTCCACATTTGCTCACCCGACACGCTGGACTCTTACATCTGAAATAAGAAAACCGTGGGAGTGTGAGCACATCTGAATGCTCCACAAACGGGATAACTCGACCGTTTGGGAAATTAACTTACTCGCATACCTCATACAAGATAACTGAAATACACAATGTAGCGCTCTGTAAAAGGCTCCCACCTGATATGTTGTAGATTTCTGTTGCAAGTGCTTGGATACTGAAGTAGCTGTCGGAGGCTCGACTCTCCTTAAACTACATAAACTTATAAGCAAATAAATGCTAAGTATATGCTCGGAATGCTTAATGATATGCTGTGATGCTCGGTTCTATTTGCTCACTTAGCCGGATGAAAGGGAAAGCTGTAATGGTTCCCTAAAAATATACTAAGTCCGGATTTTTAGACTAGCATACTTGACTGGACTGGTTTGGCTAAGAAAAATACTAAAATTCTGGAACAAGGCTCGGACCGAAAGTCACAAATCAAAACGGACTCGAACCGCCGGTCGAACCGGTCGGTTCGCTGACTGGCCGGACCGGACAGGCGCTACTGGGCGCGGGCCGGCGCTGCTGGGCGCGGACAGGCACTACTAGGTGTGGCACCCCGCCTTACTAGTTTTGAAAAATCAAAGTAAAATTTTCGCTTTTGTTTTTGAAAGGTGGTGCGAGCTTGGTTTTCGAAAACACTAACTTGTTGCGGGATGTCACAGATAAAAACTTACTTGACTTGCTCACAGACATAAATAAAACATGCAACCAAACTATCCGCTACGGTTATAGAATCACACATGCAATGTCTGAACTGTCTCGCACAGTCTAAAGTCTGCTAGCGGAAGCATTTGGAATACAGAAATACATAGAGTACATGCATACATATCTGAATGGCTACATGATCATAAAATTAAGGATATAAAATGTGCATAAAAATTTCCTCGCTGTCATGACCACGCTTCTCTACGCATAGCTCACCCGGCACGCTCGACTCCGTCTCCTGAAAAACACGATGGGGGCGTGAGCAAACCACTATGCTCCGCAAAGACCAGTACTGAATAAGACTTCATGTATAATAACTTGTCATGAACATAAATATATAAGAGCTGAAACTGTAAACTTTTCTTTTTTTTCTTTACTGTGGTCAAAAAACCCTCGACCTAGGCCGCTCGTGTGCAAACCCCGATGGGATATTAAGGCCCTCGGCCTCCACCAGTACCAGGTAAAACTCGAAAGGCCCTTAAGTCGGTCAATCACCTGAAAAAACTAACTGTCTCGAACATACCTCTGCCATGGTACATATATTATATATAATGTAGAATCCAGTACATGACCCCCACCTGATAACTGAACTGATGTAAGTGTTAAAACTGGAGTAGCGGTCGGAGGCTCGACTCTTGTTAGGCTACATAAACATTTAAGCAAAGTAATGCTAAGTATAATGCTCATAATATTTATTTATATGCTAAAATGCTCGGACTTATCTACGCGATTAAACTGGACTGGACTGGCTCGGAAAAATACTAAGATTCCGCAAAAAGACTCGGACTAGAAATCACAATCGAAACTGTCTCGAACCGCCGGTCGAACTAGCCGGTTCGCTGACTGGCCAGACCGCCGGCTCGGCTGAACAGGGCGGTTGGGATTGGCTCGGCTAGACCGGGCTCAGTCCCGCGCCGGGCCAGCTGGTGCCCGGGCAAGGCTGGTGCGACCGGGCTCTGTTCCTGGTGCCGCTGTACTTCGCTAGGCGCACGCTGGCGCGGACGGGCACGGCCAGAGGCTGCTGGCATGGCCCTGGCATGACTGGTGCCCTCGGGTGCACGCTGGGCACGGCCGAGGCTCGACTGAGGCCTTGTCTTGCGGTTGGGCATGGACAGGCACTGGCCAGGCGCTGCTGGCACGGGGAAGACACGGACAGAGGTCCCACAGGCATTGTCAGTTGTCCACGAAATCACTAGGCACTCGGGCGTGAGTCTGTACACGCACCGAGGCCGACCAGGCTTAGCTGACCCAGATCTGGTCAGCACCTCAGGTGCGACATGGACAGGCGCTGCTGTCGCGCTGTCGCGGGCGCTGGTACCTAGCGCACGCTGGCGCGGGCACGAACTGGCAGTGGTGTCAGGCACTACCACACTACATGCGCGGAAAGTGACTAAGGCCGGCCCTTGCCGAACCTTCGACAACTTTCTCCGGTGACATGCATGACATATGATCATAATATGATAAATGTGCTATAAATATGCTATGAAACACTAGTGAACCCCGGGTCCACGTGCAGGTTACTTGATAGGGCCTAAATGGCACGTACGAGCACTTGACGTCCGACCCAACATTCTCAACATGCTAATATGATATTGGCCGAATGTTTAACATGATAAAACATGACTATAGGGGCTAATACATGTGTAATATCTTGCATGCATGGAACTAAGCCTCGGGTGCCCATATTAGCATAAAATCATGAGCAAAATGACCGAACAAACAACCTCTAATCATGCTAAACTTTTAACATCATGAATAATATAATATATGAGGGTGTTTTAACTAACCATGCATGGAACTAAAATTTCATTTTAAGGCCATAATTAATTACAATTCGGAACTACTATATAAACACATGCATGGCTCGATTTTTCTTCATGAAAAATCCTAAAATGTCATAAAATAATTTAGGGAGGAAGTTGACTCGGACTAACCTTCACCCAAATGCAAAAACGAAAGCTAGGGCTTGAATGGTGGTTAGGTGCGGCCTTGGAGCTTAGGGTGGACATGGAATGTGATATGGCTGAGCTAATAAACTCCAAAAGACTTAGAAAAATCTAAGAAATGCTTAGAAGTCACTAAGCCTCGAGAGATTATGCTTGGGATGGACAAAGGTGCGATTTTTTCTCCACTCGGGTCACACGCGCACGGAAAGGTTAATGAAGGGAGCTCTCGGCCTTGGGCACTCTTCTCTCTCTATTTGTTGAACTTAAAAAGTCTAAGGAAGTTCAAATGATGAAGAGCTAGCATCAGCTGAATGGGGAGGCCTATATAGGGCTATGGGCGGAAATCACAAGGGAAGGAAGTGGGGAATCTCTCATTTTTCCCATAAGCATGGATTTTGAGGTAATGGGGCGTGATTGTCATGGCATTGCATGGTCTTTGGAGCTCTTTTTAGAGTATTAATCATGGTGGAGGAATCTGGTCAGCCTTGGTTCAAGACTAAGGAACAAAGACATGCACAAGTGATTAAAATAATGAAAGACCCATCATGCACTACCAATTAAATATTGCCCATGCTAGTTGATTTTGGTTAATCTTTTGTTAGGGCAACTTAAGCTCAATTAGACCCTCATTAGGTCCTGATTACTCGCCTGAATTGGGCCTTGAGGAAAGTGGGCCGGAAATTATGGAATTGGGCTTGAAATGTGGTGTTGCCAAGTTGCCGCTGGGCCTGGCACGGGCCTGCTGGGCGCGGCCCTTGGCCTGGGCGCGAGGGCGTGATGGACTGGTGCGGGAAAGCCATGGGCCGGGTATAAGGGTTGAGAAAGGAGTCTTCAACACTTAGAAAAAATTTGAGAATGATGCTAAGGACTTGGGAAATGCCTTGGATGGTCTTTAGCTCAAGGTGGGCGCGGGTGTGAGGGCTCGGGTAATAATGTTAATTACTTACTTTGATATTTTAATACACTTAGAAAAATATTCTAAGTATCAAAATACCAATTCCCGGCTATGCTCGGGATTTACTTAGAAAAAATTACTCGAAACAAACTAGGGTTCGAAGCCAAATAATTTTCCAAATTGAATAGCTATAATTTAACAACCCAAATTAATGGATTGATCTTGACTTAAACTTGATGTAGAATATTCCAAAGAATAATATATTATATTTGAGCATTTAGCATATAAAATATAACTCGAGAATTTCTGAAAATTATGGATATCACTTATAGTCGAGCAGTGAAACTGTTCTTAATATTATTATTGATTTGGGGCGTTACAACCTATCCTCCTTAAAATATTTCTGTCCTTGGAAATACAAAACTAAGGTTCTAGACCAGAACTCCTACTAAAAAACTATGTACAGAACATAAAGTAAAAGTACATATATATACATCTGAAAATCTCAAAACTCGAAATCTGGGTAACGAGCTCTGATCTCGGCCATTCTCTCCCAAGTGGCTTCCGACTCGTCGTGGTGACTCCAACAAAATTTGACGAGCTCTATATCTCTGTTCCTCAGCCGACAGACCTTCCGGCCCAGAACTGCTACTGGCTGCTCATCGTATGTCAGGTTAAGCCCGACCTCTAGCTCATCAAAGTTCACTACGTGGCTCGGATCGTAGACGTACTTTCTCAACATCGACACATGGAAGACGTTGTGTACACCCGAGAGCTCTGGGGGTAACGCCAGACGTTAGGCTGTTACGCCAACTCGTTCGAGAATATCGAATGGCCCTATGAATCGGGGCTGCAGCTTCCTCCTCTTCCCGAATCGTACAACGCCCTTCATCATCGTGACCTTCAGGAATACCTTGTCTCCCTGCTCGAACTCAAGCTCCCTTCTACGCTTGTTAGCGTAGGCTTTCTGTCGGCTCTGTGCCTCTCTCAACTTCGCTCGGATCTCGACAACCTTCTGTACCGTGTCCTCGATCAACTTGGGACCGAGAACCTGTTTCTCGCCAACTTCATCCCAATAAATGGATGAGCGGCACTTGCGACCGTATAAAGCTTCGAACAGTGCCATCTTGATCGACGAGTGATAGTTGTTGTTGTAGGAAAACTCCACAGTGGGTAACAACTCCTCCCACGAACCACCACGCTCTAGAACATAAGCTCGAAGCATGTCCTCAAGCGTCTGAATGGTTCGTTCCGACTGTCCGTCGGTCTGTGGGTGATATGCGGAGCTAAACTTCAACTTCATCCCCATGGACTCATTCAGACTATCCCAGAAATGTCCGGTAAACTTGGGGATCTCGATCTGATATAATGTCGGTAGGAATGCCGTGAAGTCGAACGATTCCCTGGAGGTACGTATCTGCTAGCTGCTCCATGGACATGTCCATTCTGACGGGCATAAAGTGAGCCGACTTCGTCAGCCGATCCACTACAACCCATACCGCGTCGTGGTGCTTGGACGACATCGGTAATCCCGTGACAAAGTCCATGGTCAGCTTCTCCCACTTCCACTGCGGGATCTCTAAAGGCTGCAAGAGACCCGGTGGAACCTTGCGCTCGGCTTTTACCTGCTGGCAAATCTCAACAAACTCGGCGACGTCTCGCTTCATCCCCTTCCACCAAAATGACCCTTTCAAGTCGTGATACATCTTGGTGCTATCGGGGTGCGCCAAGTATGGAGCACTGTGCGCCTAAGTCAAGATCTCCTTCTTCAGGGACTCGACGTTTGGCACAACGATCCTTCCCTTGTACTGCAAGGCACCATCTGTGCCTCGGTAAAAGCCCTCAACTCCTCCGGCATGAATCTTTGCCCCCATCGAGCGAATGAACTCGTCGAAGGCTTGATCCCTCCGGATCCTATCTCGTAGCGTGGGCCACATTCTCATCGCTCGAATACCTCCCACAACTGGCAACTTAGGAGGTGATTCGACCACTTCTAGCTGCATCTGAGCAAACTCATGAATCAACTGACGCTGTTAAGTGATTATACAAGTTAGTTCGCCCTTTCCCTTCCGGCTGAGGGCGTCAGCAACTACATTCGCCTTGCCCAGATGATAGTTAATGGTACAGTCATAATCCTTCACCAGCTCCAACCATCGCCGTTGGCGCATGTTGAGCTCCTTCTGCGTGAAGATATACTGTAGGCTGTTGTTTCGGTATAAATCTCGCAGTGGCCTCCGTACAAATAGTGCCTCTAAATCTTCAGGGCGTGAACAACTGCTGCCAACTCAAGATCGTGAGTCGGGTAGTTCACCTCGTGCGGCTTTAGCTGACAGGAAGCATAAGCCACAACCCTGCCGTCTTGCATCAAAACACAGCCTAGACCCTGCTTTGAGGCATCACTATAGATAGTGAAACCCTGTGTGGGGTTCGGAATAGTCAACATGGGTGCCGTCGTAAGCCTTGCTTTGAGCTCCTGAAAGCTCGACTCACAATGACTATCCCACTCGAACTTCACCGACTTCCTCGTCAAACGGGACAAGGGTACGACAATCTTCGAAAACCCCTCGATGAATCGATGATAATAGCCTGCTAAACCGAGAAAACTTCAAACCTCGGTGGCTTTTTTCGGTGTCGACCAGTTCCGAACTGCTTCAATCTTGCTCGGGTCTACCTCGATCCCTCTGGATGTGACGATGTGGCCTAAAAAAGCCACTCGATCGAGCCAAAATTCGCACTTTGAGAACTTGGCGTATAACTTCTCACGGCTAAGAGTCTCCAAAACGGTCCTCAAATGCTCTTCATGCTTCTCTGGGCTACTGGAATAGACCAAAATATCATCAATGAAGACGATGACAAACTGATCCAGGAATGGAGGGAAGACACGGTTCATGAGATCCATGAATACCGCTGGCGCATTGCTTAAGCCGAACGGCATCACAGCAAACTCATAATGACCGTATATACTTCTGAAAGCGGTCTTGGCCACATCGGCCTCTCTGATCTTCAGCTGATGGTAACCAGAGCGGAAATCGATCTTGGAAAATATACTGGCTCGCCTCAGCTGATCGAATAAATCCTCAATTCTGGGAAGCGAATACTTGTTCTTCACTGTCAACCGGTTCAAATCCCGGTAGTCGATGCACATTCTCGTAGACCCATCCTTCTTCTTGACAAAGAGGACAGGGGCTCCCCAAGGTGATACGCTCGGTCGGATGAAACCGAGACCCAAAAGCTCCTGAATCTGAGCCTTCAACTCGTGAAGCTCTTTCGGCGCCATGCGATACGGTGCTTTCGACACTGGTCCCGCTCCTGGGAGCAAGTCGATAGTGAACTCCACCTGGCGGTTAAGTGGTCCTCCCGGGAGCTGATCGGGAAAAACGTCCACAAACTCTCGAACAATGGAAGTATCTCCGGGAGACAGCTTCTCCGAAGACTCCCCAACGATATTGACAAGAAATCCCTGACAATTCTCTCTCTGCATGTACTTCATCGCCTTCGCCATGAAAATAACGCGCGGTAGGGTTCGAGACTTCGTCCCGAAGAACGTGATGCGGTCTCTCTCGGATAAGTGCAGCGTCACCTCCCGGTCACGACAATGGATGTTTGCGCGGTATCTCGTCAACCAATCCATGCCAAGAATCAGGTCGAAGTCATTCATATCGATCACAAACGCGTCTGCAACTAGAGTTCTGCGTCCGATATCTTTTCTAATGTTCTTAGCCAGGGAACTCGTAACTATCTTCCTCCCCGATGCGAAGCTGATCTCGAGAGGGTCGACAGTACTCACTCTCTGGGCCCCAAAGGCTGATAAACACTTGGTCGAGACGAACGAATACGTTGCCTCGGTATCGAATAAAGAGAAGACTGGAGTATTAAATAAGGATAGCATGTCAGACATGGTACCTGGCTGCTCTGCGGCCTGGTCCTGGTCGAGTGCGTAAATATGCGCGGGTGCTCCACGCTGTTGCTGTTGTCCTGGGGGTCTTTGGGCAGGCTGTCTCGGTGCGGCCTGTCTCTGGGTAGGCTGTCTTTGTGCTGGCTGTCTCTGAGCTGGCTGGGGCTGTGGACGGTCTGGGCAGTTCATGATCAGGTGTCCTGGGCGGCGGCAGTGATAGCATATGTTCTGCCCGGCTAGGCACTCCCCACGGTGTCAACGTCCGCTGGTAGCGCAAGCCGGCAGATCCTGTCGGGCTGACTGGCCCGCTTGAGCTGGGCCCCTCTGTCCACGGTTCCCCTTATCCTTGCGATCATCCCACTTCCTCTTGTTCTTTCCCTGAGCTGGCTGAGCAGGCGGAATGGCAACTGGCTTTCTGGCTGGCGGCTGACTCATGGCGTCTCTCTGCATGTACGCCTCGATCTGCTGAGCTCTCTCAACAGTATCCGCGTAGTCAAGATAACCATGGCTGGCTACCAGCAGTCGGATGTTACTCATCAACCCATCCAGAAACTGGGTAGCCCTCTTCTCCTCGGTGCCCACCAGATATGGCGCAAAGACACTCTTACGAGCGAACTCCTTCTCGTACTCATCAACGGATCTGTCTCCCTATCGAAGGGCAGTGAACTCCCGGGCCATCCTCTGACATACATGGCGAGGATAGAACTTGTCCTCCAGGAGTGTCTTAAGCTGGGCCCATGACAGAGCCTCTCTCTCGTCCTCAGTACGGAGGCTCCAATAGCCATCCCACCACTCGCCTGCAGCCTCAATCTGTAACTCAGTGCACGCAATCTTATGCTCCTCCGCCATCCGAAAGATCCTCTTCATTTTACGGGTCCACTCGCCCACTGCTAGCGGGCTTCCCTCCCCATTGAAAACGGGTGGGCTGTAAGTACGAAAACGGCCAACTGCGAGGGCATGATCGGACTCTGCTGGAGCCTAGGGATCTCGGCGAGGTGGCATTCTGAAAAACGCTTGAATTGATCAGCATAGCCGATTAAGAAATAGCCATACTACTCTTGAAATAATAAAAGATAAATAATATCCAAAAACACCTAGCTTGGCTAGAGTTCCGGTATACTTACACATTCTATGTTCTGGCTCATACTGGAGTTCTGACTTAGTCTAGAGTCCTTGGCTTAACTTTTCTAGAGTTCTGTCTAGAGTTCTGTCTATAAAGTTATCCGTCTTACAGGAGGATAGTCATCTAGGCCCCTATACTAGAACTGAATTAGGCACTTGCAAAACTTAAATTGGGTCAGGAGACTTACCTCGGAGTCGGTGCAGGATTAGCGTGGCGTGGTCATGCTTTTCTAAACTTTGGAAGTACACAAAAACACATTCTACGCTCTGATACCAGCTTCTGTGGCACCCCGCCTTACTAGTTTTGAAAAATCAGAGTAGAATTTTCGCTTTTGTTTTCGAAAGGTGGTGCGAGCTTGGTTTTCGAAAACACTAACTTGTTGTGGGATGTCACAGATAAAAACTTACTTAACTTGCTCACAGACATAAATAAAACATGCAACCAAACTATCCACTACGGATATGGAATCACACATGCAATGTCTGAACTGTCTCGCACAGTCTAAAATCTGCTAGCGGAAGCATCCGGAATACAGAAATACATAGAGTACATGCATACATATCTGAATGTACACATGATCATAAAATTAAGGACATAAAATGTGCGTAAAAATGTCCTCGCTTTCATGACCACGCTTCGCCACGCATAGCTCACCCAGCACGCTCGACTCCGTCTCCTGAAAAAACACAATGGGGGCGTGAGCAAACCACTATGCTCCTCAAAGACCACTACTGAATAAGACATCATGTATAATAACGTGTCATGAACATAAATATATAAGAGTTGAAACTATTAACTTTTCTTTTCTTTCTTTACTGTGGTCAAAAGACCCTCGGCCTCGGCCGCTCGTGTGCATACTCCGATGGGATATTAAGGCCCTCGGCCTCCACCGGTACCAGGTAAAACTCGAAAGGCCCTTAGGTCGGCCAATCACCTGGAAAAACTAACTGTCTCGAACATACCTCTGTCATGGTACAGATATTATATCTAATGCGGAATCCAGTACATGACCCCCACCTGATAACTGAACTGATGTAAGTGCTGAAACTGGAGTAGCAGTCGGAGGCTCGACTCTCCATAGGCTACATAAACATTTAAGCAAAATAATGCTAAGTATAATGCTCATAATATTTATTTATATGCTAAAATGCTCGGACTTATCTACGCGATTAAACTGGACTGGACTGGCTCAGAAAAATACTAAGATTCCGCCAAAAGACTCGGACTAGAAATCACGAATCGAAACTGTCTCAAACCGCCGGTCGAACCGGCCGGTTCGCTGACTGGCCGGACCGCCGTCTCGGCTGAACAAGGTGGTCGGGCTTGGCTCAGACCGGGCTCGGTCCCGCGCTGGGCACTGCTGGTGCGATCGGGCTCAGTCCCTTGTGCCGCTGTACTTGGCTAGGCGCGCGCTGGCGCGGAAGGGCACGGTCAGAGGCTGCTGGCACGGCCCTGGCATGACTGGTGCCCTCGGGTGCATGCTGGGCACGGTCGAGGCTCGACTGCTGCCTTGTCGTGCAGCTGGGCACAGACAGGCACTGGCCAGGCGCTGCTGGCACGGGGAAGACACGGACAAAGGCCCCACGGGTGCTGTCGGTTGTCCCCAAAGTCACTGGCACTCGGGCGTGCGTCTGGGCACGAACCAAGGCCGACCGGGCTCAGCTGACCTGGCTCGGGTAAACATTAGATTTGGCACAAGGTTCTGGCGCAAGGCCTCGTGCGCTGGGATTGGCACGGTGCTGTCGGGCGCCGTGCGCGTGGGCCGTGCACGCTGGGAACCATGACCACGCATAAGGGCGCTGGTTGATGAAGGATCGTGTGTTACGTCTCGCTCGATTCGCTCAAAACCCACGCCGACGCCTTGGTTCCTTTGCGATATGTTGCTAATACGCGCGCCGACGCCTTCGTACTTCGCGATAAATGTGACGAAACTCGGATGTTGGTCCTATTCCAATCACTGTAACAAAACGTGGATGTTGGTCCTATTTCAATCACGAGCTCTATGTAAACTCACAAGAGAAAACACACGAGAACTTTGAACACAATGTTCGACTCTTTTCTATTCACATCAACATAATTTCGAACGGTACATAGGTGGGTATTTATAGATACCAAATAGATCTAATCCTAGTCTAAATAGGACTCCTAATCTATGCAAGTAAATAATTCCTAATACTACTAAACATCTTGGGAATAAAGACTTTCCTAACAATTAAAAGACTAATAGGAAACTAATAGGCACATGCCTTTTATTTGGACTCCAAACCAAACTAAGACTCCTAACTATGCTAAGAAAATCACGCCCACATCCTTTGCTTGCTCGGCAAGTCGTCGCGCGCCAAAACCCTACCCATTCGTGTCGCGCCGCCTTGCCAGCCCTACTCCTAGTTGCGCGCGGTATCAAGCGCGCGCGCCTTCCACGCGTTGCCCTTATCGCGCGCTTCGCGCCCTCGCCCGTTGGCCCGCGCGTGCTCGCCCCTCGCGAGAGTGCCTCGCACGTCCACTCGCTCGGTCTCACTTCCTCGATCGCTCATCGCACTGGTCGCGTCCCAGCCACGTGCGCGTGTGTCGCGCACGACCGCCTCGTCGTCCCACTCGACCAGCGTCTCGCGCGTGTCTTCCATCCTCGCGCCCCGCTCGCATTCGTCCATTGGGCTCATCGCGACACCCCAATCCTCTCGCGTGTCCGTGCCATCGCAACCATCCCAAGTGCATGTTGTCCACCCTACATCCACCCCTCATGCGCCATTGGCCTTAGCTCGCATTCGTCGTGCGCGTCGCTCTCTTGCACACGCCTTGCACCATTCACCCACCTTCCCGGGCACGATCACCTCACTCTCGTCGTCGGCCCAAGCCTCATGTTCACGCGCACTTTCCGTCGCGCACCTCTTATTCACCCGGTCTAGACTCGCACGCCTCGCGGCTCAATTGCCGCGTCCCGCCGGTATACGCGCCTTAGTGCATGCGCGCACCCTCGTAGCCCGTGCCCGAGCCCTTTCTCGCCTAACTTCTCGCCATCTCTCGAGGCCATCGTGGTTCTCGTCCTCAGGTTCACCGGGGTCAATGACCACATCTTCATCATTCCCGCCCTCTTCGAGAATTTCCTTGTCCTCAAGGATAAAGTAATTGATCTCGTCAAGTTCTTCGGGCTCTTCTCTTGGGTCCTCAGTTACCAGCTTGATTCGCTTCTGGGCTCGCCCATATGTCAAAGTGCCCCTCTTGTAGTTTGTCGTGACAGGTCCCAATGTCTCGAGCCATTGAACTCCCAATACTATGTCCAGTCCCGTTAAAGGTAAGGCATAAAGATCCGCCTTTAAGTCAAAGCCTTGTGCAAATATGGTAACCCCTTTGTATAGCTCGGAACTCCTCAGTTCATCTCCGTTGGCAACCTTCACCCCGAACTGCTTTACTTTTGTCATCGGCGTTTCCATGCCTTTGGACAGCTCTTTGTCTATAAAATTTAATGTCGACCCACTGTCCACTAGTACTTCGATTTCGCCTTGTACGGTCGCCGTGAATCGGATCATCCTCGGACCTCTCTCAGCACCTCTTTTCTTGCTTTTGATCACATGTAGCAAGGTCTCCTTGTGCTCGTACTCTTCACGTTCCGGCTCATCCTCATCAAACTCAAGCAAGAATACTTGCTTTCCAGCACATCTATGGCCCGGCGTGAACTTCTCATTGCAAGTGAAGCATAAGCCTCTCTCACGCCTTCGTTGGATCTCCTCGGTCGTAAGCCGTCGCATATGGCTCGTGGTTCGCGTGCCATCTTCGGTCGGTTTGGAGTCGACCCATGTGGGCGTCTTGCGTTCGAACTCCTTTTGGTAGTCTCGGAGGCTACCATTTTGACGAATTCGGGAGAGTGCCTCGTCATAGTCATAGTAGTCACTCTTGCCAAAACGTGTGACCAACTCCTTCTCGAAATCTCTCCATCGAATGTCCTCGCCTTTGGTCTTGTACACATGTGACACCCATTGCACCCATGTGTTCGCTTCACCATCGAGATGATAAGCGGCGATCTTGACTCTCTCGGACTTGTGCACGTCATTGATCTCGAAAAATTGCATGGCTCGATTTAACCACGCGTCCGGGTCGGTCCCCGTGAACGTAGGCATCGTGAGCTTTGGTCGTGCATGGCCTCGGTCATCATGGTGGTGCGTTGCGCGTGATGCGCGGGTCCTCCGTGATCGTCCGTCATCGTCTTCGTGGTCGGTCCTTGGGTTGCTCGATGCCGCGGTCGATCGCGAGGTGTGGCTCCTTCGCGGTCGGCGTGTCATGCGTGTGAGTTGCCCGGCTAGATCATGCACCATGAGCTCGAGTTTAGCGAAATTCTCATTAACAAGGTGTTGGCCATTGCCGATGGACTTCAAATTCTCCTCCAAGGCTTCGATCCTCTCTTTATGTGTCATCATGACTCGACTCTCTCTTTTTTTTTTTTTATACTCACGAACAAAATTCGAAAGAAAGAAAAATAGAATGGGGAAGAAAAAGTTCAACCCAACACATGATCAATCACTCTCAATGAAAGCACCAATGATGAAGGATCGTGTGTTACGTCTCGCTCAATTCGCTCAAAACCCGTGCCGACGCCTTGGTTCCTTTGCGATAGGTTGCTAATACGCGCGCCGACGCCTTCGTACTTCGCGATAAATGTGACGAAACTCGGATGTTGGTCCTATTCCAATCACTGTGACGAAACGTAGATGTTGGTCCTATTTCAATCATGAACTCTATGTAAACTCACAAGAGAAAACACACGAGAACTTTGAACACAATGTTCGACTCTTTTCTATTCACATCAACATAATTTCGAATGGTACATAGGTGGTTATTTATAGATACCAAATAGATCTAATCCTAGTCTAAATAGGACTCATAATCTATGCAAGTAAATAATTCCTAATACTACTAAACATCTTGGGAATAAAGACTTTTTTAACAATTAAAAGACTAATAGGAAACTAATAGGCGCATGCCTTTTATTTGGACTCCTAACCAAACTAAGACTCCTAACTATGCTAAGAAAATCACGCCCATATCCTTTGCTTGCTCGGCAAGTCGTCGCGCGCCAAAACCCTAACCGTTCGTGTCGCGCCGCCTTGCCAGCCCTACTCCTAGTTGCGCGCGGTATCGAGCGCGCGCGCCTTCCACGCGTTGCCCTTATCGCGCGCTTCGCTCCCTCGCCCGTTGGCCCGCGCGTGCTCGCCCCTCGCGAGAGTGCCTCGCACGTCCACTCGCTCGGTCTCTCTTTCTCGATCGCTCATCGCACTGTTCGCGTCCCAGCCACGTGCGCGTGTGTCGCGCACGACCACCTCGTCGTCCCACTCGACCAGCGTCTCGCGCGTGTCTTCTATCCTCGCACCCCGCTCGCATTCGTCTATCGGGCTCATCGTGACACCCCAATCCTCTCGCGTGTCCATGCCATCGCAGCCATCCCAAGTGCACGCTGTCCACCCTACATCCACCCCTCGTGCACCATTGGCCTTAGCTCGCATTCGTCGTGCCCGTCGCTCTCTTGCGCACGCCTTGCACCATTCACCCACCTTCCCGGGCATGATCACCTCACTCTCGTCATCGGCCCAAGCCTCATGTTCACGCGCACTTTCCGTCGCGCACCTCTTCTTCACCCGGTCTAGACTCGCACGCCTCGCGGCTCGATTGCCGCGTCCCGCCGGTATACACGCCTTAGTGCGTGCGCACACCCTCCTAGCCCGTGCCCGAGCCCTTTCTCACCTAACCTCTCGCCATCTCTCGAGGCCATCGTGGTTCTCATCCTCGGGTTCACCGGGGTCAATGACCACATCTTCATCACTGGTACCTCGCGCACGCTGGCGCGGGCACGGACTGGCACTGGTGCCGGGCACTACCGCACTACATGCGCGGATAGTGACTAAGGTCGGCCCTTGCCGGACCTCCGACGACTTTCTCCGGTGACGTTCATGACATATGATCATAATATGATAAATGTGCTATAAATATGCTATGAAACACTAGTGGACTCCGGGTCCACGTGCATGTTACTCGATAGGGCCTAAATGGCACGTACGAGCACTTGACGTCCGAACCAACATTCTCAACATGCTAATATGATATTGGCCGAATGTTTAACATGATAAAACATGGTGTTGACGGACGTTTCCGGTCAACGGTTTAAAAGATGAATAATCAAAGGATAATGAGAAAAAGACAAAGAAGTATGGTTTAATTACGATTTTATTAAGAGATCACGAGGTTGGTCTCTCGTACGAGGTCGGCACTTGCGATGTACTTACAGATTCTTACACGAGTTTCTTACAAATCAAGTGAGAGAAAATGTAGAGAATGATTTTACAGTTGGGAGTCCACAACCCAAAAATAAATGAGGGGGTTACTATTTATAGTGGTCTTTAATGCGGTACTGTTCAGGTACTGTTCACCAATCTTGTCATACAGGCCGGCGTTTCTCTGACTGATTTGGAGCAATTTCGGGATCTCCCAATCATTACCTGCTATGCATTTAATGCAGACATGCTCTTGGACCGGTGCTAGATGCTCTAGACCTGCTGGCTAGCTTGGGGTGTCCCATCAGTGATCATTGGTTGACAAGTGGTCGTATTCTATTATTTTGTAAGCATGTAATTCCTTCAAGGACCGACCTGGCGTAGTGCCGAGCTGGACCAGGATGGCTTGTTCTTCGATATCTGTGGCGGGGGTGTAAGGGAGCCGACCCCTCTGACACGGGATCGAGGTGTCGCCCTCGCTCGGTAAGGGGCAAGATGCCGACGCCGAGTCGACAGGTGTCGTCATTTTCGTTAACGCTGACTTCCACTCGGGTCGGCACCTTCAAACAGTTTCGATGGCCGGCTCCTTCGATCCGGCCGGTTACCATCCAACTCCCGATCTCTCAGACCGGGCTTTTCATAGGAGCCGAACTCGGGTATCAACATACAGGCCCCCGGGCTCGGGCGAGGCCTGCAGTGCCTCTCCCGAGGCCGTCCTTTATTGGTTGGATC
Organism: Striga asiatica; assembly: GCA_008636005.1. NCBI lineage: Eukaryota > Viridiplantae > Streptophyta > Magnoliopsida > Lamiales > Orobanchaceae > Striga > Striga asiatica. The sequence continues at coordinate 573,437 of BKCP01004927.1, forward strand.
CGAGCCGGGCTCATAAGATTCGTATCTGGGTGTTCCTTGGGGTCGGCACCTTCATCTCACTTGGGCAAATTCAACGGCTGCGGTTGAAAGAACACGCATTAAGTGCGACCATGCGTATGCGACACGTGGCAGCACCCTGGCCAAGCGTTTCGAAAAGATGTGACTGTTGGCTTCCTTCGGACGTTTTGGTTCCTTTCGTTTCGAATTTTGAATTTCAAAAGGCCTGCACACGTGTCCGTGCATGATTGGTCCAGTGACCATATATATATCTCTTCCTTGGGACATTCATAGCTTTTTTTACTTTCGATATCTTAGACTTTCGAGCATCCAAGAGCTGCACAAACTCAGATCTGGTCTCGAGGGTTTTCCGGCGACTGTCTTCGGTGATTTTCCGGTAATTCTCGCCCTTCTTTCTTTTTATCCCTTCGTTTTCCTTTCTGTTTTCCTTTTGGGATCGCGATGTCTTCTTCTCCGATATCTATGGGTGACGGCGGCGACTTCACCGGCGAGGGCGGCGATCTTCCCCGGCAGGCGGATGTCATCCTCACCGCCGTCCCTATTGTTGTGGTTCGGCCGGATTTTTCGGCGGTGGAGACCGCCTCCGGTGTCGGAGGCGACGATCCTAGTGCCCCTTCGCCACCGCTGCGTGAGGGTGACGGTGCCGATCTAGATGCCGCTGCCGACGTTGACTCGGTTGACCTCGGTTTTCTGGATACCGACTCCGACGTCGATCCAGACCTGGTCGACGAGACTCTTCGGGGGGATACCAGCGGCCGAGAGCGCATCCCTATAGGAGACGCGTCGATAGATGCCGCCCTCGAGGCGGTAACTACCGTCCCGCCTGGGTTCTGGCGCCGGCCCGAGCGGGTTTAGGCGGCACCGAGCCAGATGTCGGCGTGGAACACCGCGTCGGTCTTGGACGATGCCGATCTGGCCCAACTAAGGGGGAAGTATAACTTTGGACCCGGGGTCCGAATATTTGCTCCTTACCCCGGGGAGCGAATCCACTGTCCGCCGCCGGACTGCATAGGCGTTTATCGGCACAGCATCCATCTGGGCCTTCGCTTTCCCTTGCCCGGCGCGCTCAACGACATCCTCAGCGAGCTCGAGATCGGCATCAGTCAGTACGTGCCGACGGTATTCGCTCGGCTCGTGAGCTTGATCGTAATGTTCCGCCGTGAGGCTGGCCCGATCCCACGGGTGCCGAGGTGAAGGCGTTATTTTCCTTCAGGCGCTCTGGTGAGACGGGCAATTATTACAGCTCGGTACTACCGGGTATCGACAAGTCGCTGGTGGCTAAGCTGCCGGAGACACTTCACGGCTACATGCCGAAGTGGTTCTGGGTCGGTGGCGAGTGGAAGACCCAGGATGCCACCCGGCACCCACCGACGCATTTCATTTCCCATGCTAGTAAGCTTATTCTCTTCTTCCTTTCCGTTATTTACTGATCTTTCCTTTTTGTTCTAACAGGTCATACTTTACGTTTTCAGTCCGCAGCACGAGCTCGGCACCTAGTTCCTCTCTTGCCACCCGAGTCGACACTTTGCTGAGACTCGACCCAGAAAGTCGGCACTACTCGGTACTCACGAAAGAGGAAAGTCTACTCGCCAACAACCTCAGCCCGGAGATCATCGACAAGTCGTTCAAGCCAGGTATGACCTTATTTCTGTTCGGCATCTAAACGTTTCTCGGTATCTAATTATTTATCGGCACATAATTGGCACTCTGCCTGATTGTTGCTCCTTTGCAGTCTATTACCCTATCTTCAGACTCAAAGGGTTTGAATCAGCGAAAGCCGCGAATAAATACCGTCGCAAGCACCCGAACCCCCTGAAGGCCAGAACAACTGCCGCAATGTCTGGGCGATTGAACTTGGCGAAGAAGAGGGCGGCTCTGAACAAGGAGCCTAAAGATGCCGAGGTGACCGTTGCGGCGGCACCTGAAGCTAACCCGGCCACCTCTCAGGCCCCGCGAGCGACCATACCGGAGCCACGCCTGACGAGGCGCCGAGCCAGGAGCCGAGATCGACCGGCGGAGAGGCCCTAGGCGTGGGCGCCGGGGACCAGGCTGCTGCCAAGAAGAGGAAAGGCGCCGAGGCAGAGGGCTCGGGCCTCGCCAAAGAGAAGGCGGCGCATATCCACCAAGACGGGGCGAGCACCTTCGTCCCAGTCGATGCCGAGCGGAGGGCCCGTTTGGCTAAGTCTCTTCCCGGCTTTCCAGATGACTGGTATCTGGACCTTCGTGCCGCGGACGGGGTTTCTGTCCCCGACGAGATGATTCGGGCGGCTCGGCTCCCACTGGTCCCTTGGACCCCGGCAGCCCAAGCCGCCGTCACCCAGCTCTTCACCCCGTCGCTCATACAGCATGCGGCGGGGACAATCTCTCGTGCGCTGGTCGAGCTCGTCCAGGCCGCCGATAGGTCCCAAAAGACCCTGGCGGACCACCGAAAGTTGGAGGCCGACCACGAGCTCTGCCGGGGGAAGATCGCCTCCCTGCATACCCAGGCGAAGCAGACCTCAGAGCTGGAGAACCGTCTCGTGCTGGCCGAGGCCGAGGCGGCGAAGGCCAGGGAGAGGGAGTTGGAGGTTGCCCGGTCGCAGGCCAGGATGGCCGAGGAGCTAAGGAAGGAGAGGGCGGCTTGGGCTGCTCGGGAGTTCGAGCTTGGGGAGCAGCACGCCAAGGCGATGACTGAGGAGTTTGACCGGCATGTGGCTGAGCTTGACAAGCTTCAGGCCCACGTCGTTAGCCTTCAGAAACAGCTTCAGGCGCACACTGCCGAGCTGGAGAAGCACGTCGTCCAGGACGCCTCGGAGGATGGCCGCCCCCGCATCTCGCTCCGTCTGCCGACGTACCCAGAGGTCCAGGAGCTGTTCAGAAAGGATATCATGGCCGACATGGACTCCGGGGTCAGCTACAACCTCTACTGGCTCTTCCAGCAGCTCGACGCCGGCCTGCTAACCTTGGAGGATTTCCGCGAGATCATGCGGGCGAAGATCTCTAAGCATGGGTTAGGTGCCGAGTTCGAGGGGCTCGTATGCGAGGTGGACGAGGAGGAGGCGGCTTTGGTGCGGCGTCAGAGGGGTTGGGAGGACGACGTGATTGTTGGCTTTGAGAATTTCGGAGCCACACCTCCCGATGAAATGCGTTTGGCGCCGGGTGAGTCTTTGTCTGGCTATACTTCGTTTTTGCTGTCGACCAGAGACTTTGCCGACAAGGCCGAACCCTCCCGGATACTGCGGGGGGCGAATGATCATAAGGCCGGCACCTCGGGGGCGACCAAGGGCGAGGGCAGGCCCGACTAGGGCGCCGGCGGGGAGGCTGTCTAGGCAGATGCGGAACCTTCGAACCCTACCGGTGGACCTGACCTCCAATCCTTCTGACCAGTAGACTTTTTCCGGTCTGCGAGCCGCTTTTGTTGGCCGCCTGTGGTCCCTTTTTTCAAGAACTTGATTTGCGAATACTTAATTTGCTTTGAATGAATGTTATTTGAATATGAATGGATTTTTCACCTATGAATGGATAAATTCGAATGAATGGATGTTATTACTTATAAATGGATAGACTCGAATGAATGGATGTTATTACTTATGAATGGATAGACTCGAATAAATGGATGTTATTTGTGATTTTCGATCAAGTATGGACTTGGTGCTGTGTTTCGTATTTATTTATATTTGCATGGCCGGGCCCCGTTGCTGGGCCCGGCACCTTATATTTACATGGCCGAGCCCGAGATTGGGCTCGGCACTTCTTTTTTATTTACGCGGCCGAGCCCAAGATTGGGCTCGGCACTTTTTATTTACTTGGCCGAGCCTGATATTGGGCTCGGCACATTTTATTCACTTGGCGCATTACCTTTCCAATCCATTCGTGGCATCGGGCGATAGCTTGGCCATGTCGAGCTTCGCATTTGAGCTCGTCGTTCATTTCTTATGCTGGTGCTACGGCCTTACCGGGCTACTTTGCCGAGCCCGGGTCGTGCCGGCCTGGTAATCGTTCTGACCCGACCTGCACATAATTATGTGACAGCTTACCTGACCGGTCTCGCGTTCGGACTCGGAGGTATCATTGGCCTGACTGGACTTCCTAGTTGAGTCCAGCTAGTGCCGACCAGGTCATCGTACTGATCCTGGCCGACACTTCGTTCCTTACGTTAATTACGCCGCTTCGACTCGACCTATACTTACTAAAGACACATAAATACATAAAACATAACATACATCTTTACAAGGTTCATTTATTTTTTTTTGCAAAGTAAAATTACAAAAATGAAAATACAAGATTGTCTTAGACCTACTGGTAGAATTTTTTCAAAAACGCCGAATTCCACGGGTATTGGTGGAGGGTGCCGTCCAGGTGTTCGAGATGGTAGGCCCCGTGTGGGAGGACCTCGCTGATCTTGTAGGGACCTTCCCACTTCGGCGTGAGTGGTTCGGGATCGGGTCCCGTTACATTTTTTAGTACCAAGTCGCCGACCTGATAGGAGCGGGACTTGACTTGTGACTTGATGTATCTTTCACTCCGCCTTTTGTACGCTGCGTTTCTGAGCTCGGCTTGTGATCGGTGCTCGTCTATCAGGTCGAGGTTCACTCTCAACAACTCGGAGTTGGATTCTTCTTCGAAGTGAGTTACCCGGAAGGTTGGGGCGCCGAGTTCGACAGGTACCATCGCTTCGGTTCCGTATGCCAGGGAAAACGGCGTCTCTCCCGTGGATGACCTAGCCGTGGTGCGATATGACCATAGCACATTTGGGAGCTCCTCCGGCCATGCCCCTTTCGCGGCCTCAAGTCGGACCTTGAGCCCTTGTTTGATAATTTTATTTACAGCTTCAACCTGTCCGTTGGATTGGGGATGGTAGGGTGTCGAGAAGAAGTGTTTGACGCCGTGCTCTTAGCAAAATGTCTCCAGCTTTTTCCCTTCGAACTGTCTTCCGTTGCCAGTGATTATCGAGTTCGGCACCCCGAAGCGACATATGATGGATTTCCATAGGAAGTCGATCATTTTCTGCTCGGTGATAGTGGCGAGCGGTTCGGCTTCTGCCCATTTCGTGAAGTAATCCACGGCGACAACCGCGTACTTCACTCCGCCCTTTCCGGTAGGTAGGGGGCCGATCAGGTCGACACCCCATTTCGTGAACGGCCATGGGATGAATATCGACTTCAGGGGCTGTGAAGGTTGGATGATGTTCGGCGCGAATGTCTGGCATTTTGCACATCTTCGAGCTATGTCCAGGGTGTCTTTTTTCAGGCTAGGCCAGTAGTATCCTTGCCTGAGAACTTTGTGGGTGAGGGCGTAGCCGCCAGAGTGGTTTCTGCATACGCCTTCGTGGACTTCCTTGAGAATGTACTCAGCGTTCTCTCGTCTATGCATTTGAGCAGGGGTGCCGAGTATCCCCTTTTGAATAGTTCACCGGCCACGATCGTAAACCGAGCTGCCCGGGTACGGAGCTGTCTGGCCTCTTTTGGGTCAGACGGCAACACATCGGTCTCGAGATACGACCGGATCGGGACCATCCAGCTCGGTTCCTCGTCCGCGGAGGTCTGTTCGGCGCTCATCACGGAGATGCCGAGCACAGATGGTTGTTCCTTGTGAGCGACTTGTACATACTGGACGCTTTCCACCCCGGCGCTTGAGGCTAGGCGGGCCAAGGCATCGGCCTGCACGTTCTCCGTCCGGGGAATGTGTTCTATTTTGGTTTGGAGTTTGGCTAACTTTTTCTTCACTAGCCCCAAGTATGGAACCAGTCTTGGTTCTTTGACCTCGAATTCCCCAGAAATTTGTTTAACCATTAGCATTGAGTCGGAGTATATGGTCAGGTCGGTCAAACTCATGGCTTCGGCCAAAGCAAGCCCGGATAGCAATGACTCATATTCGGTCTCATTGTTGGTTGCCGGGAAGAGGTATTGGATCGAATGGCAGAAGAGCCTTTTTTGGGGATCCACGAGGACGACCCCCCCGCCTGCTCGTCCGGCAGTGGAGGACCCGTCTACGTACATCACCCAAGGTTCCTCGCCTTTTGTCTCCTCGACTCCCGGCGTAAATTCGGCTATGAAGTCCGATAGTACCTGCCCCTTCGTTGTTGTTCGGGGTCGGTAATGGATATCGTATTGCCCTAACTCCACAGCCCATTTGACCATCCGGCCTGAGGTATCGGGTAGGTGTAGGATCTACCTTAGTGGATAGGCTGTGAGGATGGTGATTGAGTACTCCAGGAAGTATGGTCTCAGTTTGCGCGCCACGGTCACTTAGGCAAAGGCAAGTTTTTCCATCGGTGGGTACCTCAGCTCGGCATCATGGAGGGTCTTACTTACGTAATAGATCGGGAACTGGCCTGAGTCATCCTCCCGAATCAGGGCGGCACTTACGGCCACCTCGGAGATCCCCAGGTATAGATAGAGCATTTCACCTGGGCGGGGCTTTTGCATCGTTGGAGCCTGGCTAAGGGTTTCCTTGATAGCTTCCAACGCCTTTTGGCAGGCCAGCGTCCACTCGAACTTGTGATTTTTCTTGATAGCATCGAAGAAAGGTTTACAGCGGTCGGTGGACTTTGAGATGAATCTGCTCAGGGCTGCGAGTTTGCCGGTCAGGCTCTGAACTCCCTTAATCGACGTCGGCGGTCAAAGGTCCTGCACTGCCTTGATCTTCTCGGGGTTGGCGTCGATGCCGCGCTGGCTGACGATGTACCCCAAGAATTTTCCCGAACCGACGCCAAAAGTACACTTTTTTGGATTTAACTTCATCGAATAGTCACGCAAAATAGAAAACATTTTATTAAGATCGTTTACATGATTGGACGCGTACACGGATTTGACCAACATGTCATCTACATATACTTCCACACATTCACCTATCAAGCTAGCAAACATTTTATTCACTAAGCGTTGGTAGGTGGCTCCGGCGTTCTTTAGCCCAAACGGCATCATCGTGTAGCAATAGAGCCCGCGTGCCGAGTAGAAGGAGGTATGTTCTTCGTCATCCGGATGCATGGGGATCTGGTTGTAGCCGGAATACGCGTCCATGAAACTCATCAGCTCGTGTCCCGAGGTTGCGTCAACCATGTAATCGATGTGGGGGAGTGGGTAGCTGTCTTTGGGGCATGCCTTGTTCAAGTCGGAGAAGTCGATGCATAAGCGCCACGCCCCGCTGCTCTTCTTCACGAGTACCGGGTTGGCTACCCATGTCGGGTATTGGACCTCGCAAATGTACTCATTGTCCTTGAGCTTGATTACTTCTTCTTCCAAGGCTTGCTGTCGATCCGGGCCGAGCTTTCTTTGCTTTTGCACGACCAATTTGACCGTGGGGTCGACCTGTAGCCGGTGACAGGCGACCCGAGGGTCGATGCCGACCATGTCTTCGTGGGTCCACGCGAAGACGTCTGCGTTTTCCCGGAGGAAATTGGTCAGCTCGGCCTTCATAGGCCCCGGCAACTTGCTCCCGATCCGGAGTTGTTTCTGGCAAGTCTCTTCATCAATGAAGATGACTTCGACTTCGTCCATAGGCTCGACCCTCTTTATTCCCCGTTTTTCCTCGTATTGGGTCCGGGGGTCGAGCTCGTCCTCCTCCAAGATTGGCCTTTTGTCGGCCCTTCTCCCCCTGTCCCTGTCGAGGTCGGCCTCGGTGCCGCCTTCGGTTTGGCCGGCAGCTTCGCTTCCCAGGTAGGGGTCCGTCGGCTCGGCACCGGGGGCTAGGCTACCTGCCCTCGCACAGGGTTCCCTGTTTGCGAGGTCGGTACTCAGCGAGGTCGAGGGGTGCCAACCTGTCTGGTTTCCCAGCATGCGGTTGCCCCTAAGACCTTCGCGTGCCGACCCGATGTCTGCCACCTCGGCGTCGGCCTGAAGGTCCACCGTATTTATCTCAGTGCGCGGGATGGTTAGAATGCATTCCCGCGCCTCTCTCTGATCCCCTCGGTGGGTCCCCTCCCCGTCGGAAGTTGGGAACTTGAAGGAATAGTGAAATATGGAGACGGCGGCCTTCAGTTTGTAACGGGATGTCCTCTCCAAAATGGCATTATACTCGCTTGGGCAGTCCACGATTTTGAAAGTTTCTAAGATTGTCTTCGTGGGCTGCCCCTTCTCTCCGAACCGGATTGGCTATGTGACTTGACCGACAGGGGCGATGGTCTGCCCGTTGAAGCCCTGGATCCGTTCCCGGCAGGGTTGCACTTCCTTCCTATCGATCCCCATCTTCTTGAAGGTCTCGTAGTAGAGGATGTTTGCGTAGCCCCCGGTATCGACCATGATGCGATGGATCTTTATCGCCATGATCGGCGTCGTGATCACCAAGGCGTCGGAGTGCGGGTGATCGAATAGGAAGGCGTCTTCATCGGTGAAGGAGATGGTGTTCGGAGTTGGCTCCGGTGCCGGTCGGTGGTCGGCGTACATCACCCTCTGCCCGGCATGGTAGGCCTGACGGGCATAGGCCTTGGTCTGTCGCCTAGAGAGGAGGGACTCGCTCCGGCTTGTGTTGACGTGCCGGGTTGGGTAGTCGACCGGGTCGGCCCCAGTTCGAGGGGACCGATCTCTCTTCCTGCCCCTAGAGGTGCTGGCCTCATCTTGATGGGTGAGGCAGAAAGTCATGATTTCGTGGGGTCCGCCCTGTTGCGGCTTCTTCCTCCGAGGATTCACGTCGGCATCCTTGTCGCTGTCTTGGCCTTCCCCAAAGCGGTCCCCCCTTCTTCCTCTTGTCTCCGGAGTGGGTGAACCTCCGAAGCTGGGGGTCATCGATCAGTTTGAGCAATGCCGAGATCAGATTTTGGCACTGGTCGGTATTGTGCCCGTGCGCCTTATGGTAAGAGCAGTAGCGGGTCTTATCCACCTTGTCCTTGTCGGTGAACATCGGTTTGGGGTCCGGTAGCAACCCCTTGGCCTTGATCTCCTCATAGACCGCCGCGGCTCCCACCGAGAAGACGCCTTGGTAGCTTTCTTTCAGTTCCTCAGCCCTTTGTCTCCGCTGAGCCCGGATTTCAGCGAACGACTTGCTCGGCCTCCCCGATTTTTCTTTTTTCGCCTTCGCTTTTGGTGATGCCGTCGGGGCGTCAAATGTTGGGATGGACGAGGACTCTTCCGCCATTATGTAATCTTGAGCGCGGGTGAGAAACTCCTGGTAGGTGGTCGGCTTATTCTGGCATAGGGACCACCTAAACAGCGTTTTTGGTCTCAGACTGCCCTGAGCAGTGATTAGCAGGGCGTCGGGATGGCACCGCTCCATATTTTGGACCCGGTCGTTGAACCGAGCAATGTAGTCCTTGAGGCTCTCGTTCTCGCCCTGAACGATATTGGAGATGGACTCTTTGGGGGCGAGGTTGACCTGCGATCCGATGTAGTGCGACCAGAACGCCGACCTGAGCTGGCCCCAGGTGGAGATGGAATGGGGGTAAAGAGAATGATACCATCTCTGCGCCTTTGGCCCCAATGTCAAAGAGAACATGCGGCAGCGCAGGGCGTCAGAGGCGCCGTGCAGGTCTATCCACGAGGTGTACAGACCGATGTGGGAGTCAGGGTCCGAACTCCCATCATAGAGGCCGAGCTGGGGTACTTGGATTTGCTTCGGGACGGCCTCTTGTAGGATGTCGGGGGAAAGAGGCGAGGCGTGGTCCACGACCCGGGGAGTGGTTCGCGTGCGAGTCTGTGGATGGGCTAGGTGTGAAAACTCACTCCAGGTGGGCTGCCGACCTTCCAGTTCGGCCACCCTGCGTTTGAGGGCCGCGACTTCCTCAGTGTCGTGCCCTATGGCTTTGCCCCGCCTGATCACCTCCCGGAGATCACGATTGGCTTGGCTCTTGTCACCCAAGCACTGGTGGACAGAGAGGCGGACGACCTGGAGGCTTCGCTCCGGCCGGCTCTCCCCCGTCTGCTCGGTAGGAGCCAGTCTAGTGCTTTTGTCACGGCGGTTCTGAGCCTCGCGGTTCGGTGACTGAGCCGTGGTTTTGGATTTCGTCGGGTTCCTTTGTCCCCCGGTCTTTTTATCAGGAGTGTGGAGCAGGGTATTGTCGGGGTTCTCCGTGGGCACCACGGTGTTTTCCCCGGCTGTTTGACTGGCGAGGGTCTTGGCGAAGACCCCCTTGAGGGCTTTGAGGACATCAGGGTGCTGCAAGGCCGCAGCAAAGGTAGGAACTGGCGAAACTGGGACTATGGGTCCCTGCTGAACACGACGGGAGGTCTCCCCGCCGTTACGGCCACGAGGCTGGGAGCCGGACTGCTGGGTGGAGTCATCACGACCGGATGAAGGCATTTCGAGAAGATTTTGGAAGTGGAAAGAGTGGGAAAAAGATGGGTGCGAAGTGGAGCTTCACAAGATCGAAAAATTGACACCAATTAACTTATGGTGCCCTTCCTCTAGCGCCAAACTGTTGACGGACATTTCCGGTCAACGGTTTAAAAGATGAATAATCAAAGGATAATGAGAAAAAGACAAAGAAGTATGGTTTAATTACGATTTTATTAAGAGATCACGAGGTCGGCCTCTCGTACGAGGTCGGCACTTGCGATGTACTTACAGATTCTTACACGAGTTTCTTACAAATCTAGAGAGAGAAAATGTAGAGAAAGCTTTTACAGTTGGGAGTCCACAACCCAAAAATAAATGAGGGGGTTACTATTTATAGTGGTCTTTAGTGCGGTACTGTTCACCAATCTTGTCATACAGTAGTTCGGCGGGACAGGCCGGCGTTTCTCTGACTGATTTGGAGCAATTTCGGGATCTCCCAATCATTGCCTGCTATGCATTTAATGTTGATATGGACTGCATTTAATGCAGACATGCTCTTGGACCGGGCTAGATGCTCTAGACCTGCTGGCTAGCTTGGGGTGTCCCATCGGTGGTCATTGGTTGACAAGTGGTCATATTCTATTATTTTGTAAGCATGTAATTCCTTCAAGGACCGACCTGGCGTAGTGCCGAGCTGGACCAGGATGGCTTGTTCTTCGATATCCGTGGTGGGGGTGTAAGGGAGCCGACCCCTCTGACACGGGATCGAGGTGCCGCCCTCGCTCGGTAAAGGGCGAGATGCCGACGCCGAGTCGACAGGTGTCGTCATTTTCGTTAACTCTGACTTCCACTCGGGTCAGCACCTTCAAACAGTTTCGGTGGCCGGCTCCTTCGATCCGGCCGGTTACCATCCGACTCCGGATCTCTCAGACCGGGCTTTTAATAGGAGCAGGAGCCGAATTCGGGTATCAACACATGGCTATAGGGGCTAATACATGTGTCATATCTTGCATGCATGGAACTAAGCCTCGGGTGCCCATATTAGCATAAAATCATGAGCAAAATGACCGAACAAACAACCTCTAATCATGCTCAACTTTTAACATCATGAATAACATAATATATAAGGGTGTTTTAACTAACCATCTCGACTTGACCATGCATGGAACTAAAATTTCACTTTTAAGGCCATAATTAATTAAAATTCGGAACTACTATATAAACACATGCATGGCTCAATTTTTCTTCATGAAAAATCCTAAAATATCATAAAATAATTTTGGGAAGAAGTTGACTCGGACTAACCTTCACCCAAATGAAAAAACGAAAGCTAGGGCTTGAATGGTGGTTAGGTGCGGCCTTGGAGCTTAGGGTGGACTTGGAGCGTGATATGGCTGAGCTAATAAACTCCACAAGACATAGAAAAATCTAAGAAATGCTTAGAAGTCACTAAGCCTCGAGAGATTATGCTTGGGATGGACAAATGTGCGGTTTTTCCTCCACTCGGGTCACACGGGCACAACAAGGTTAAAGAAGGGAGCTCTCGGCCCTGGGCACTCTTCTCTCTATATTTGTTGAACTTAAAATGTCTAAGGATGTTCAAATGATTAATGAAACACCCATCATGCACTACTAATTAAATGTTGCCCACGCTAGTTGATTTTGGTTAATCTTTTGTTAGGGCAACTTAAGCTCAATTAGACCCTCATTAGGTCCTGATTACTCGCCTGAATTGGGCCATGAGGAAAGTGGGTCAAAAATTATGGAATTGGGCTTGAAATGTGGTGTTGCCAAGCTGCCGCAAGGGCGTGATGGGCTTGCGCGGGAAAGCCTTGGGCCGGGTATAAGGGAAATGCCTTGGATGGTCTTGAGCTCGAGGTGGGCGCGGGTGTGAGGGCTCGGGTAATAATGTTCATTGCTTACTTTGATATTTTAATACACTTAGAAAAATATTCTAAGTATCATTATACCAATTCCCGGCTATGCTCGGGATTTACTTAGAAAAAATGACTCGGAACAAACTAGGGTTCAGCCAAATAATTTCTCAAATTGAATAGCTATAATTTAACAACCCAAATTAATGGATTGATCTTGACTTAAACTTGATGTAGAATATTCCGAAGAATAATCTACTATATTTGAGCATTTAGCATATAAAATATAACTCGGGAATTTCTGAAAATTACGGATATCACTTATAGTCGAGCAGTAAAACCGTTCTTAATATTATTATTGATTCGGGCGTTACACTGGGCGCGGACCGGCACTGTTAGGCGCGGACCGGCGCTGCTGGGCGTGGACTGGCGCGGCCAGAGGCTGCTGGCACGGCCCTTGGCATGACTGGTGCCACTCGGGTGCTACCGGGCGGCTGACTGGACTCAGCAGACCCGACTTGGGTCAGCACTGGGCACGACACGAGGCTCTAGCGCGAGACCTCGTGCGCTGGGACTGGCACGGCGTTGCCGGGCGCCGTGCATGCTGTTCTGGGCGCGACGGGCACCGATGCTATGCACACGCCACGGACTGAGAGCTGTGGGCACGGTCGCATGCATGCGGACTGAGTGCCTCGCGCCTACCGGGCGCGGGAATTGGCAACGGCTAGCCTCTGAAGGCACGGACAGACACGGGGCCGGCACTGCGTGCGCTATAGGCGCGGCCAGTGACCATGGCCGGCCCTTGCCGACCATCCAGCTACTTTTCCGGTGGCATGCAACACATATCAACTCAACAAGATATAAAAGGCATAAATATGCAAAGAAGCACTAGGAGACCCAGGGTCAACATGCATGTGGTTCGGTAGGGCCTAAATGGCACGTACGAACACTAACCCACCGAATCAACTTCTCAAACATACTCAAATGATCAAGGACGAATACTTATCATAATAAATAATGGTGAATGAGGCTGAAATGATAGCTTAAACTCGCATGCGTGATGATAAGGCTCGGGAGTGCAAGATGGCATAAATTCATGAACAAGTTGACCGAACAAACGAACTCCAAACATGCTCAAATTTATACACCATCATAGACATGATATATGACGAGAATTAAGCTATCAAACTCGACTTAGGCATGCATGCAACTAAAATTCCGATTTTAAGGCATTTAACTCTTAAAATTCGAAACTCATGAAATTTCACGTGCATGGCTTGATTTTTCTTCATGATAAATCATAAAATATCATGAATAAGCTGAGGAAAGAGTATGGCTCGAGCTAACCTTGAGAAAAAAATCAAAAATAGCGAGAGGGTGCTTGCGCGGGCTAGCTCGCGGCTATGGGAGCTAGGACTTGGCTCGGGTGCACAATAGCTGAACTTGGTGAGTTCAAAAGACTTATAAAATCCTAAGAAATACTTAGAAGATGATAAGCCCTAAAAGAACTCGGCTGGAACACGAGATGGCTCGGTCCTCCTCTCCTCTTCCTCCTTGCGCGCGTGTGTGGGGCTTAGGGGTGTTCTCTCGGTTTTCCCTCTATCTCTTTCAATATGCTCGAGTTCATAAATGTCCAACAGCTGAACATGGTTGAGGAATGAGGTTTAAATAGCTGGGGGGCGGATATTACTAAGTTTTGGTCAAGGGGGAACAAAAATGGGTGCCTTACCTTCACTCCATGCACATAGATCCTTGGGCTGGTGATGGGGCACGTTTTAGTGGATTTTATGGTGGGTTTTCAGAGCATTATGGGGGGAAAAAGGAGGTCTGGTCAGGTCTGAAGCATGCATGGGGGACAAAGGCTCCATTTATGAATAAAATAATACATTGCCCATCACTCCAGTTTGCACCCATGCTAGGTTGACTTCCCTTAATCTTTGTTACAGCCATCTTAGCTTAATTTAATCCTCATTAAGTCATTAACACACGTATGTCTTGGGTCATGAAGGAATTGCACCGAATTAATGCACATTGGGCTCAAAAAGATGGGTTGTACATGTCGGCGCACGGACTGCGCGGGCTTCTCGCGAGGAATGACTTGGGCTGAGGATAATGGTCCCTCTTGTGATAAAAAAAACACTTAGAAAAATTATACTAATGATTGGCTAAGACTTGGGCATGGTCTTGGACCTCGGGCGCAGAAAGGCTCGGCACGGGAAGGCCTTGGTGCGAGCGACTCGGGGCAACGCTAGCGCTTGAGAATGAGGTCTAGGGCTTGAACTTGGAGCATCAACATACTTAGAAAATTTCTAAGTATTATGTTACTAAGGCTTGGCTAGGGCTCGACTCACGGCACTAGGGCACGAGTTATATGAACTGAGACTTATGAATTTCTAAGGTTGGGTCAGAATCACTGATATACCCAAATTAATGGATTGACCTTGGCATTAACTTGACATATAAATTCCAAATAATGATCTATCATACTTAGGAAATAATCTAACATAATTGAGCATTTAGCATATAAAACATAACTCGGAATTTCTAAAAATACGGGTTTCACTTATAGTCGAGCAGTGAAACCGTTCTTAATATTATTATTGATTCGGGGTGTTACAGGATTGGTCTATGGCGATTACTATCTTTAACACATGCACATTGTATGTATACGAACAGGCAGGCCCGAGCAACTTTGGGCAGCCAGCTCAGCAAATCCTGGCAGCCTCTAGAAGCAGGTATCTCACCCCTATGTATAGGGGTGAGCTTTACATTTTGAGAACGATTTATCCATTCTAACTTTGTAGAATTGAGAAAGGCTTATACAGACTTAACCATTAGAGGCTCTTCACTGGAAAACCCCTCCGGTGTGAAAGTTTTTTGCAGGTACTCGACATTCAATCGGCATGGTGGTGGTTCGAGCTAGCTATAGCCGGTCAGATATTTTGAGATACCATTACCGACCACCCCTGTGAGGGTGGGCATGTGTTCGAAAAGAAAAAAAATCATCACGACTAAGGCCGTGAGGCTGGATGGTAGCATGTATCTATTGGTGTATATACTGAAAGATTCGCTTTAGATGTAATTTACACTGAACCCGTTTGAATGAGAATCATGTTTAATTAAACAGTCTATGTTATGTTATTTTGCACTTAGATAGAATGGGTCGTCATCGGGCGAACAGAAGATCATTCTATCAGTTACATGCAAAACAAGAATCGTTGGCTCACAACCTAGATGGAGATGAACAACCCATCGTGAACGGTTGTAGTGTTAACCGTAATGTTGGTCTTGACTGATTAGTTACACTAGTACACTTTGTGTATTGAACAGATCCTAGAGAGGAGAAGTTCGTTTTATACTGATCGTCGTAAACGAACTAGGCCTCGGTTAATTACTGCATACTCTTAACACGTAAGATATAAACAGGCATGTTCATGCAGTAAATATTACTTTGATTCGTTTGGGTGAGATTCAGTTTACTGGATCAATATACTTAATGTTTTGGGTAATATTATTGTATGTACGATGTGTTGTTAGAATATTTACGGCCACCGTGTGTGATAGTTTGATGATATCCGTGAGATGAGCTCATGAAGGATTATGTAGCGCCCCATTTGTTCCGGATTACTTATGGAATTATTATTTATTTTATTTGTCCGGATTTATTTTATTCGTGCTCGATTATTAATGTCTATTGTGATTATGTGCTCGTAATGGCCTAATTGTTTAATTTCGTATTAATATTAAATAAATATTATTGTATGTATTATATATATAATCGGTTTTTTTAATTATCGTCGCTTTGAGCCGAACGTCGAATATTTGTAAAGTGTTGGAACCAAACCGAGAGCCCCGTACCGTAGCCGCACGCCCGCATAGTAGCCCGCGCGCACACCGGCCCGCGGCCGGCCTTTCCTCAACCCGAGTTTCCTTTGACTCTTGAGTTTAAAATTCAAGTTTTGTAACCACTACTGTAATGCCCCATTTATTTGTGGTTTATTTGAAGTATTATTATTATTATTATTGATTTTTATTATTATTGTGATATTATTAATATTATTATTGAATGTCTAAATATTATATGTCTAATTTTCATTAATTGCTTAATTGTATATTTTGATCATTAATATTATTATTTTAAAACAATTTGTATAAATATTATCTGTATTTTATTTATTTTAGTGTTCGTTTGATGTGTTAATCGTGCCTTACGAATTAATATGCTCTAAGATGTCATGTGTATATGAATATACATAGATATATTGTTGATGTTATATATATTAGTGTCATGATTTTATGTGAACCCCGTCGATTCGTGCGAATCGAGAGAGAATACGCAAAAAATGTTAAGTTTCTGTGGATTAAGGAACTTAGGATCGTCATGGACACAATGATTTTGACCTTGTGTCAATTTGACTTGTAAATTGGGAGATATGAATTTTCGAAGTCTATATTGCTGCCACAATTTGTTAAATCCGTAAAATATTGTGTACTGCTCCAAATAATGTGAAATTTTAGATGCAATGTCCTCTGTTGATTATACATGCCGTGTATAAATTTCAGAATTTATTATCAACTGTAGCTATTTTAATTAATTAAAGTGATTTCTGAGAAAAATCGTGTTAATTGCATGATAAATGGAGTTGTACTCCGCATCTTCTAAAATTTTAGTATGCTATCTCTCTGTCTGATTTAGATATTTTGTAAAATTTTGAGAATTTTTTGACTTTGTTTGCTCGGCTTAAAAATTGTTTTAAATATTCTACAAAAAAATTGTTATAAATTGACTTGATATGGTAAATTGCTGAAATTTGGTTTCTGGGCTGATTTTATAATTTTCTTTAGTATGTAAAAAGATGAAATTTATTTGGATTCATTTCGGTTCAGTTTTGATGGAAATTTGAAATCTGGAGAATCTTGATTGAATTTTTAAAATTTGTGTATTTAATTTTAATAGCTGAAATTTTTATATGATAATATTTCCATGTTGTAGCTTATGGTGTTAAAATTTCAAGTTGTAATTCGTTCATTAGGTCTGGTTGTAAATCTATGTTTGTTTTTGCCGTAAACTTATTCGAATTTTTAAAAATCTTGTATTTTAAATTTGGGGCCGAAACTTGGTGATTTTCCTAAGTACAGGCAGGTGAATTTTGTGTTAAATTTTAAGAATCCAACTCGTTGGTTTGCTGGACCTTCTTAAACATATGTAAATCTCGGTACTATTTTCAAATAGTAAATTTTGTTAAGTATTGATAAACGACTTGTTATGTGGTTCCTTGTGACTTATTTTGATTGTCATTTATTTGAAATTTTGTGAACTCCAATAAGCGGTTTGATCGAGTCTAAGTCCTAGAGTTCCAACATCCACAGGACTTCACGAACATCTTGGTTGAATCAAGTTCGACCAAGTCTATTTTGTGAATTCCGTTTTAGGTCAAGATAAGGTGTTGATTTAGTATCTTGACTTAATGTAGGTTTTTAGAGGTGTTGACCTCACCCTGCTTTCGAGAATCGTGATTGTGTTTTATCGCTGCAAACAGGTGGATACATTTGTGTTGTATCCATAATTATCACACTTAATATTTCGTATAAATGATTTGTTTGAAAAATGTTGTATGCGTGAGAACCCTAGTCTAAGTATCCTATTGGTAGTGCCTTTGACGAATACATAAACAGTGAGAGGTCACCTACCCGTTGTATCCGGGAGGAGATGCCCTGATCTGTGTGTAGTTCGGGGGGGGGGGGGGCACTGTCTCCTGGAAAGAGTCCCATGATCCGTGAGTAGTTCGGGGTGGGACACCCATGATCTGTGAGTAGTTTGGGGTGGGAAGGTTTGCAGTTACTTCCTTGTTGTTGTATCCGGAAGGTTGTTGTATGCACATAGGAGGTTTGCGATAGGGCCGAGTATGGGGTTAGACTTTGGATTCTATGCATACTGTATACTTTGATTATGTCGTTTTAAAATCTTTATACGGGATAACTGTGCGATAATGGTGAGCTTGTTGGTTATGCTCACCCCCATTATTTTTCTGTTGTTGTCTTCTCTTCCTTTCTTTAGGTTGAGATGAGCTGGAGGCGGTGGCGTAAAGACGAGCGAGATGGTGGTCATAAATGGATGTGTCTTTTGCTTCCGCCTATTTTTATTTTATGATGAACTACTTGATTTTATTTTGAATTAGTTATGCTTCCGCCATTTGATGAATCAATACTTGACTTCGTCTAGTTTTCCTGCTTGGATTTGGATATGGTAATATTGATGGTTTGAACCTATGAATTCCGTTTTAAAATTTTATGATGGTTTTTGGAACTTAATAAATGTTTGGTTTAAATTTGATAACTATTAGTATCGTACGTGTGGGATCTATTTGTATGGTTGTTAAATTGTTCTTGGTAGTTAAGTAGCGCCTGTTGAGTTTTAAATTTTAAATTGAATTTTTTGAAAAATTAACTCTGACTTTGTAAATAAATTCGGTAAATTCTTTAAAATAAAGCGGGCGTTACAACTACTCCTTTGATTAATGCCGCTTTAACCATCTCTTGTGGAGGTTACAAGATGGACTTAGCGTATAATTATGGTAGGAAGACCATANCCCCCTTTTCTCGGTGGGCAAGACTTGCTTTAGTTATAAATATACATATATGTAAACCTTTCTTCTCTCTTTATCATTCACGCCGCAAACTCACCTCTCTCTCAATCTCCTCTCATAAATTTCTCCTTCTCTCTCGATCACTCTCGTCGCACGCCTCCATCATCCCAGGCCACCGCAAAGCTTGTCCCGACCGCGTATAATACTAGCAGCGAGCCGAGCGCCAGCAGCCGGGAGTCGATCATCGCTGCCCCTTCCTCCCACGAGAAGGCTGCCCGCGAACCCTGCTCTGCGTGCTTTCGAGCCAAGTTTTATCACCCTCTACGAACACCCCACGTCATCTCCCCTTGGTGTTCGGTAAATGATGGCTAAGCCTTGTTATTTATATATATATAAATATATATTATGTGTGCTTTTGTGCTGTCCATGCTTGAATTATTTGAGAGTGTTGATATATTGTATTATATATATATTAATGTAATGGATTTTTAGGGTTTAAAGTGAAATCCAAATGATCTGATGTTTAATCGTGGAAATCTTGTGGATTCTGGAACTTAGGAGTGTCCTAACCATGCTGGTTTTGACCTTGTATCATTTGGAGGTCTAGATTATGAGATATGAATTTTTGAACTTGGTGTTGCTGCAGTTTTTTGTAAAATTCGTGATAAATCGAGTTGTTATCCAAAGATTCTTAAATTTTAATATGTTGTTCCTCTGATATGTGTTGTCATTGTGTATAAATTTCGTAATTTTTGGAATCCATTTTCTAGGGTAAATGTTTATTTGAAAGTTTCTGCTGAAACCTGTTTAAATCATGTAAAATTGGTCCCTTGCTGAAAATGGATGAAATTTGGTTTACATGCTCCTTTGATGTTGTACTGTGTGATATAAATATACCAGATTTTATTGAATTCATTATGGTAGGTTTTTAATGAAAGTTGTCTTTCTGCTGAATCTTTCAATAATTACTATAAATTGTATGTTTGTCATTTTTAGCTGAAAGTTTTATATGTTGTACTCGCATGTTGAATTTCTTCTTGTCAAAACTTCAGGACTTAGATCGTTTGTTAGGTCAGGTTTTAAATTCATGCTTGGTTTTGCTGAAATATTATTTTAATTTTATAAAATCGTATGTGTAAGTGTTATGGCTAAAACTTGGTGGATCTAATATATTCAGTGAGGTCTGTTATATGTCCAATTTTCAAAACAAAATTCATCCATTTTCCTGTTCAACTAGAAAATGTGACTTGTCAAGTTTCTCAAAATATTGGTTGGATATGTTAACATTTGAATTTTGGCATGATTTTTAATGCATGATGTTTGTCTTTGCATGTTTTATTATTGGTGTGAATTTATTGTTAAGTGGCTGAGTAGATTGTGAGCCACCATCTCGTAGCCTTAAGTCTTAGAATTCAAAACCTCAAGTGCCCCAACGGCCCGCCAGTGGCCTCAACTTTTTTCGCCCTTTCTTTGAAAGGAAGGAATGATGAAGCAAGGAATGAATAGCAAAATTTTGATTATCCTATTGGCTTATGTGTTTTTAGAACAAGAGCACGCCTGGCAAGATAGTAAAGTGTCTAATATCAAACCAGGGAAGGCACTTCTTGATAGTTGGTTGTAGCTCATTTTAAAGAAAGAGTTCCCACTCGTTACATGGTTTGAGTCGGGTCGAATGTTCCATAACTCCACGAGAAATTCCCACGAGCCACTTAGTTGACAAGTTCAACTAAGTTTGTGTGATTGTTGGATTTGTTGTAATCGAGAGATTATCTTGTTTTCGTGTAGGT
Organism: Striga asiatica; assembly: GCA_008636005.1. NCBI lineage: Eukaryota > Viridiplantae > Streptophyta > Magnoliopsida > Lamiales > Orobanchaceae > Striga > Striga asiatica. Next base: position 593,891 of record BKCP01004927.1, read on the forward strand.
GTTTCGAGGTGTTGACCTCACATCCTATCTTGTCGAGCCTTGTGTTTGTGATATATCGCTGCTTTCAGGTGGGTACATTTACGTTGTATTTATAATTATCGCACTCGTTATTTCGTATAAATTATCATCTCGATAGTTGCTGTATGCGTGAGAACCCTAGTCTAGGTGTCCCATTGATAGTGCCTTTGATGAATGCATAAGCTGTAGCGCCCCGTTCGATTTATAGAATTTCTCAGAATATTCTATTTATCGAATATTATTTATAAGGTTATATTTATTTTATTAGTCGTGATGTCGACTTAAATAAAAGTTTGGAATACTCGATCGTTTTAGTGAAAAACGTTCGTCATTCGGCGATTTCGGGTTAATCGCGTAAATTGAATCTGAGCCGCTCGTTTATGGATTTTCTGGATATTTTTAGCAATATTAATATTATTATTTATTTTATTAAATTTCCTAAGTGAAATAACTNAAATAAACCTGGCGCCCATGACCCGCGAACCCAAGACCCAAAACCGACCCGTTTTCTATATATCTTGAGAAGCAAGATAGGGTACCCTAATTGGTTGAATTCGGTCTTTTCCTTCCCTCGTGTATCTCATCCCGCAGACATCACTCTCACGCTCACTCTCTTGCAAATCAAACCGCGTAACCCTCCCTTTCACCTATCTCTCTCTCCCGATCTAGCGTCGAGCAATACAGAAAAGATATTTCGCAAGCCATCGTTCTTCCCCTTCTTCTCGCCATAGACGATCACTCATCCTCTCCTCTCAACCGATCGTTGCCGTGAAGAGCAGTTGCCAACCTTCGCTCTTTTTCCCGTCGATCCCACCGGAGAAGGAATCTCGCGCCCCTTGTCTCTGCGTTGTATCAGCCAAGCTGCGTCATCCCCTCGCCGCGGCCGCTGCCGCGAGCAGGTCACCACCGACAAAACCTCGTAGCGCCCCTCCACCGCGTTGCTCCTCGTTGGGCCGCTGCTCCTCTAAGCTGGCCGTTTCAGACCTCCCTCCGTGAAGCCTCTCCGATGAACCCTTGCCATCGCAGCATTGGCGGCGAGAACCAGTCTGGCGAGCCAGTCCTCTATCGCCGTGAGCCAACAGCAACTCCGGCGATTCCCGACCCCGCACAGCAACGTCGCGAGCCCTCTCCCGCCGGCGAGTTAATCCTCTGCGTGAACCTGCAACCTCCGCGAGCGGACCCCGAACTCCGGTGATCTCAAACAACCCGACGTGAACCCCATCGCGAGTCCCTGCTCTCCTTCCTCGCCGCAAACCGCCCTGCTCCATCGCGACCAGCCTCCTTTGGTGAGCCCAGCAACTCGATGAGCGCCTTCTCCGCGTCGGAGCACCCTGATGAAGATGTGGTCATCGACCCCTCTGAGCCCGAGGATAACTCGAGCGCGAGTCACGAGAAAAGGCGACCGCCAAGGCCATGCAAAGGAGGCTCATGGAGTCTGCGCGAGGAAGAAACACACGAAGCATGGACACGCGATATGCGTGGGTCGCATAATGAGGCTCGCGGGAACGAGACGCGCGAGGCAGGGCAGCGGGAGGAACAGCACGCGTGAGAAGGCCCGACAGAGAGATGGCGAAGACGTAGCGATGGGAACGGGTGGTTCGCGAAAGACGGCTCGCGTGCGGTTCGACCACGCGAGGAACGGTTGGGAGCAGGGACATGGTCGACAGACCCGCGATCCGGGTGAGGGTCATGTGTCGACCACTTGCGAGCAGAATGACGCGCGGCTGAGGGAGCTCACGCGTGGCGTGACGAGGCCCGCATGGGGCGCGGGCAGTGACGCGCGGGACGCGCGGGGGCTGGCGAGCACGAGTCCGCGAAGGACTAGGAGTACCACACCGCCTAGGGCTGATCCGCGCGACTTGAAGCACAAGGCGGCGGACGCGTGGGACGCGTGGGGCAATCAAGCCTGAGACCCTACAGGATAAGGACTAGCCGACGCGGCTAGGGTTCGGGTACGAAGGCTTGCGGCACCCGGGACGCGAGGATTCTAGAAGGCCTAAGGCCGATTTTCACTAGCATATTAGGAGTCATAGTTCGGTTAGGATATTGAATAAAAGGCATGTGCCTATTACTATTTTATTAGTTTGGTAAGTCTTTATTTACAAGATGTTTGGTTGCCTTAGGATTTATTTACTTGCATTATTTAGGAGTTCTTCTTAGACTGAGATTAGATTTATGTGGTATCTCTAAATATCCACCCATGTCATTCGATTTGAATAAGTCTTGAAGTTAATGAAAAATTGTTCGTGAGAACAAATCTCGTGTGTTTAGAATTCGTGAGAGTTTTATCATACAAACCGAGTTGGCTAGGCTAAGACCCGAACCATCTCAAAACCGTGAGAAGATAAGCTAATAACCGAGTCGTCCACACCTATCACCGAGAAGGTGCCATGGCAAAGCATCGTGCAAGGCAATTGAGTTGAGGAGACACACGATCCTTCATCATTGGTGCTTTCATTGAGAGGTGTTGATCGTGTGTTTTGTTTAACTCTTCCTATCTATTCTTTCGATTTTTTCTCTTTTTCGTGAGATATAGTTCGAGAGTTCAATCTATTCTTTTCGAATTTTTCTTTTTTCTTTTCGTGAGTTGTAGTCGAGAGTTAAAAAAAAAAATCTTAAGCATGACAAACCGAGAGAGGTTCGAGATGCTAGAGGAGAGCATGAGGTCCCTTGGTGATGGCCAACACGCGGCCAACGAGAATTTTGCAAAACTTGAGCTCATGGTGCACGATCTAGCCGCACAACTCAACCGAGCCACGCGGCGACCGCGAGGAAGCCATAGGTCAAGCTTGACCACGGTTCGATCGAGCAGTTCCGAGCCTGACCGTGAGGACCACGACCGTCAATCGAAGAGGACGCGAGCATCTAGTCGACGCGAGGAGAGGAAGGTCGAGAAGCCGTGGATCACGATGCCCACGTTCACGAGGACCGACCCGGAAGCATGGTTAAGTCGAGCCGCGCAGTACTTCTAAATCAATGACGTGCCCAAATCCGAAAGGGTCAAAATCGCCGCCTACTACTTAGATGGTAAGGCGAACATATGGTGGCAACGGATCTTGCACGTCTACAAAGGCAAAGGCATGCGTGTACATTGGAGGGATTTCGAGAAGGAGATCGTCACGCACTTTGGTTCGAGCGAATATCACGACTATGACGAGTCACTCACTCGTATACGTCAAAGTGGTAGTCTTCGAGATTACCAAAAGGAGTTCGAGCGCCTGGCGAGTCGCGTACGCGATTGGCCCGCGAGTGCATTGGTTGGTGCATTCAGGGGTGGGCTTAAGCCCGAGCTGGCTGCCGAGGTACGACTGGACAGACCGAGATCGATGCGGGCTGTCATGGAGTCGGCGTGTATACGAGAGGACCACTTGGCTGAGGTCCGCAAAACGAGCTGCGGAGACGGGCGCACGGAGACACGGCGCGCGAGCGCAGTCCCCGATCCACCACCGCAGGCCGAGAGCGCGAAGGGTACCAAGGCCGCACGACCGCCGAGTTACATGCGACGCCTCAGTGTCGACGAGATGCAGAAGCGGCGCGAAAAGGGGCTATGCTTCTCGTGCAATGAGTCGTTCACGCCCGGGCACAGGTGCAAAGGTAAGGAGGTTTACCTACTTGACGTTCGAGCCCAAGGTAGAACACGACGAAGGGGGACACTTGTACGTGAACCCGCAGATTGAGATGTTGCACATGGTCAAGGCAAAGAAAGGACTTAAGATGATGAGGTTCGAAGCTAAGATTTTGGGACGCAAAGTTGATGTGCTAGTCGACAGTGGCTCAACACTTAATTTCATAAACTTGGACTTCACCGCAAAACTTGAAGTCCCAATGACTGGGATTGTACCGTTTGGCGTAATGGTCGCAAATGGCGAGGAGCTTTGGAGTTCGGAGTTGTACAAAAAGGTGCCAATACTTATGCAAGGTGAAGAGTTAAAGGTGGACTTGTATGCACTAGAGCTAGAGGGACCCGAGGTGGTGCTTGAGGTCAAATGGTTGGAGACGCTAGGGCAAATAACAACAAATTTCGAAAAAGGGACCATAGAGTTTGAACGAGCCAAAAAGCGAATCAAGCTGTGCACAAGTGACCAGGGAATCGAGTCGGTCGAATTGAAGAGTCTTCAATTCATACTCCTTGAGGACAAGGAAGTTCTTAAAGAGGGCAGGAATGATGAAGATGTGGTCATCGACCCCTCTGAGCCCGAGGATGACCCGAGCTCGAGTCACGAGAAAAGGCGTGCAAAAGGTCGGGACGACCACCAAGGCCATGCAAAGAAGGCTCATGGAGGCTGCACGAGGAAGAAACATGCGATGCGTGGACATGCAATACGCGTGGCTCGCGTAATGAGACGCGCGAGGCAGGGCAGCGCGAGGAACGGCACGCGCAAGAAGGCCCGACAGAGAGATGGCGAAGATGCAGCGATGGGAACGGGTAGTTCGCGAAAGATGGCTCGCGTGCGGTTCGACCACGCGAGGAATGGTTGGGAGCAAGGACATGGTCGACGGACCCGTGATCGGGACGAGGGTCATATGTCGACCACTTGCGAGCGGGATGAAGCGCGGCTGAGGGAGCACGTTCATGGTGTGACGAGGCCCGCGTGGAGCCCAGGTGGTGGCGTGCGGGACGCGCGGGGGCTGGTGAGCACGATTCCGGGAAGGACTAGGAGCACCACGCCGCCTAAGGCTGATCCGCGCGACTTGAAGCGCAAGGCGGCGGACGCGTGGGACGCGTGGGACGACCAAGCCCGAGACCATGCAGGACAAGGACTAGTCGATGTGGCTAGGGTTCGGGTACGAAGGCTTGCGGCACACGGGACGCGAGGATTCTAGAAGGCCTAAGGCCGATTTTCACTAGCATATTAGGAGTCATAGTTTGGTTAGGATATTGAATAAAAGGCATGTGCCTATTAGTATTTTATTAGTTTGGTAAGCCTTTATTTACAAGATGTTTAGTTGCCTTAGGATTTATTTACTTGCATGATTTAGGAGTTCTTCTTAAACCAGGATTAGATTTATGTGGTATCTATAAATACGCACCCATGTCATTCGATTTGATGAAGCCTTGAAGTTAATGAAAAATCGTTCGTGAGAACAAATCTCGTGTGCTTAGAATTCGTGAGAGTTTTATCATACAAACCGAGTTGCCTAGGCTAAGACCTGAACCATCTCAAAACCGTGAGAAGATAAGGCTAATAACCGAGTCGTCCACACCTATCGCCGAGAAGGTGCCGTGGCAAAGCATCGTGCGAGGCAATCGAGTTGAGGAGACACACGATCCTTCATGACACCCCAACAGCGCGCATAAATGCTGCGCAGCACCTCTGCTTCCGTCGACCACAAGCCGCCGTCCGTCGCTGCCTCTCCGCCGCAAGAAGGCCGCACGCAAGTCGATCCCATCAACCCTCATCCGACATGTTTTTCGATCATAATTCTGAGAATGGTACCAAGGCTTATTCCTCTCGTTAATTTCGTGATTATTTGACGGGTTGAACATGCTTTGCGATTTAATATTCGCTTTATGAACTTATGTGTTCGATTTAGTTAAATTCAATTATTGTGTGTAGACGAGCTCTTCGATTTTGAGAAATTGAGTGAGACCTCATAATTCGTGATTAGGGTACTGTGGGCTGGAACATAAAGAGTCTGTGGCCTTATGGTGAAGCCTCGGACGAGAATTGTATGATATGTGTCGTGTGTAATTTGTTGAACTCGTATAAATCGCTGTTTTGATATTAAATTAATTATAAATTGTATATTGCTTGGATTGCCATGAAATTTGAAGTGTTGTGTCCTCGGATGAATATACAGCTCGTGTAAAAAATTCATAATTTTATGAGGCCTGTAGCTATTTTAATTAATTAATGTAATTTTTGGGCAGAAACGTGTTAATTGCCTAATAAATTGAGTTGTTCTCCAAAATTGATGAAATTTGAGTATGTTGTCTCCCTGTCTATTTTAGAGATTGTTTAAAAGTTTCAGAATTTTTGGACTCAGTGTGCTAAGGGAAATAATTTATTTTGTGATTCTGCTGAAAATTGTTTTAATTAAGATAAATTGATCTGAAGTTTTAAAATTCTGAATTTTGGTTGAAGTACTTATTTTGTGATGTTTTGCATGATGTAAAAATATCGGAATGTTTGCAGGTCATTTTTGCTTCGGTTTTACTAAAACAATGAAATCTGTTGAATGTTGTTATAATTTTATTAATTGCATGTTAAGTGTTTAAAACTAAGATTTTTACATGTTGTTATTCACATGCTGAGGTCCCTTGGATAAACATTTCATAGGCTAATTCGTTCAATAGGCCTGGTTGTTAATTTATGTTCGTTTTTGCTATAAATTTGTCTGAATTTTATAAAATCATGTGTTTTGAGTTAAGGGCTAAAATTTGGTGGTTTTGCTAAATCCAGTGAGGTGGATTTTTGGTTATAATTTCATAGTCTAACTCATTTGGTAGCTTGACCAACTTGATTATGTGAATTACCTCTTTATTTCAAAAATATAGCTTTTGAGCTAAAAACTGTAAATCGACTCGCATGCTAATCTTTGTCGGTTTGACTTGGTAAATCTTTGATAGAGATTATGTGAGCTCCCATGCGTGTTTGATTGAGTCTTAGAGCCGAGTCTAAGTGTTCCAATGTCCACAAGAATTCACGAACAACTTAGTCGAATCAAGTTCGACTAAGTATAATGTTCGACTAAGTATAATTGCGATTTCCTTTTTAAGTCAAGATAAGGTGTTGATATTAGTATCTTGACTTAATGTAGGTATTTTGAGGTGTTGACCTCACCCTGCTTTCGAGAATCGTAATCGTGAATTATCGCTTCGACCAGGTGGGTTTTATTAAAATTGTTTATGCAATAAATTATTTGCCTTACTTGTATATGATCAATGTGTGCCTACGAATCATGTAGCCTTTGATGTGAGTTGTACCGAAGTCGAACGGTTGTCCCGTATTTATGAAAATAAACCCAAGGGGTTACTCCAACTGACTGCGCATCGATAAAAGCCCGAGGAGAATTCGGTGTATAAGCCCGAGGGGCATAGATGTAAAGCCCATGGGGCATTCGAAGCATGACCCGAGTGAGGGCCTTCGATACATCTACCGGCAAGAGTCTATTGGTATAGAGTCTGGACACTGCGAATTTATGACAAAATTTTGGATACTTGATTGATTCATATACATGCTGCGATCCTACTGTTTTTTATTATATGTTGATAATTGTTTATTGCATAGTGGTGAGCACTACGATTTCCAACTGTGCTCATCCCCACCTGATATTAACGTTTCAGTTTAAGCAAGGCGGGTACGACGGTGGAGTAGAGCGAGTGGTAGTCGGTCTATGAGACCGGTTATTTATTGATTATGCTTCCGCTATATTTATGATTATTTATGATTTATGAATTTTCGAACTCTGAGAATTTATGAAGTGTTGAGACACTATTGGGGAAATGCCCCGTTGACATTGTTATGTCCTGAAACTTGTGTTTTATTTTGGGAACCCGATTTGGGTGAATTGATGACTTATGGATTTATGAATCCCGTTTTGGGAATTAGATGATTTATGTTATGAAATTGATATTATGTCATGGAAATGACTTGAAATAATTGAGTAACGCCACAAATGTTTGAAATAAATTTTAAAAAATTTAATCTGATTTTTCTGAAAGTCTGGAATTTCATTAAAATCAAAGTGGGGCGTTACATAAGCAGTGAGAGGTTGCCTACCCGTTGCTAGTCGGGAGGTTAACGCCGTCATCCGTGTGTTATTCGGGGGGAGGGGGGGGGGTAAGGGCAACAACTCCATTTTCTCCTGGAAAGGATCCCTTAGCCCGTGTCAAACCGGGGTGGGAAGGTTTCCGGTTACTTCCTTATCGACGACTGATCGAAAGGTTGTTGTATGTACATAGGAGGTTTGCGATAGGGCCGTGTAGGGAGTTAGACTTGGATTTTATGCTTACATTATTTTATGGTTTTGAATCGTTATGCGAGATATACTGTGAGGTAACGGTGAGCATAATGGTTTTGCTCACCCCCATTCTTTTTCTTCTTGTCTCATTTTCCCTTCTTTAGGTTGAGCATGGCTGGCGGCGACGGCGTGAAGACGATCGAGTAGTGGTCATTTGTCGTTATATTCTCGTTGTCTTATGTTTCCCCCTACTTAATGATTATGTTAAATTGTTGCTCTTGTCTTGGATTATTTCCTACTTTGGTTTGGATATATTGATTATGCCAGGTTGAACCTTTGGAATATTGTTTAACTTTTTGGTTGGATTTGAAACCTAATGAATAAATTGGTTTAATTTTTATGACTGTTAGTTTATGCATCTATAGGTTCATTCTATTTTTTCGTATTTGTTTAATTGTTTTTGGTAGTTAAGTAGCATCAGTTGAGAAATAAGTTTTAACTTGAGATTTTGCGAAAATTTTACTCTGATTTTCATAAAATAAATTTGGTAAATTCTTTAAAATAAAACGGGACGTTACAGTGTGGTATCATAGTCGGTCTTCGTTTCAACAGACTATCTCTGGTGATAGTGTGTTTAATGACCATTTGACCACTCGCTTTCGTCTCGTCGTGCCAGCTCGAGGTATGAGTATTGTTGTTTTGCTTATCTTATATGGGGCTTGGGAAATCCATCCCACCTTTGGTTAAGTTTGAACTCTAGTGTTTAATGGTGAACTTTAGAATTTATGACTGTGCTAAATTTTTTGGCCTATTCAATGTAGAACCATGGCACGTCCCAACAATCGCAACAACCGCAACAACCAGCAGCCAACCACGCCTCCATCCCCACCTCAGTAGCAGGCTCCTCCTAATCCGAATCAAGACTTTTCGAGGCTCTTAGTCCAATTCCAGGGCATGCACCCACCCAGCTTATCGGGGACCGAGAACCCCGTCGCGGTGCTTGAATGGATGAAGAAGCTTGACAAGATCTTTGTTGTGCTTCCTCTCTTGGATGGGCAGCGCGTCGCTCTTGCCGCTTTCCAGATGAAGGCGGATGCATCCGACTGGTGGCTTGATTACTGGGCTCTGAGGCCAGTGGCTGAGCGTAATGCTCTTACATGGGATCGGATGAAGGAGATTATCCGGGGCAAGTTCCTACCGCAGAGCTTTTGTGACCGGATGGAGCATGATTTCTAGCATCTGCAACAGGGAAACTCTAGCGTGGATGAGTATACGCGCAACTCCACCAGGATGAGCATCTTCGCCAGTGAGATGGTGAACACCAACGAGAAGAAGGCCTGAAAATTTCTGAAGGGGCTGAACCAGAGGACCCGTGAGCTGATTGGGAGTCACGGTTTGATGTCCTATGCTGATACTATGATTCGGGCATAGGGAGTGGAGAGCTGCCTCATTTCGATAGCGCCAGCTCCCTCGTACTACCATGCTGCTCAGCCTATCCAGACTACACCACCAGCCATTCCTCCGCCATCCTATCAGCCGCCGATCATTCCACAGATAGCTTATCAGTATCCTGTTCCATATGCTTCAGCTCCCCCATCCTCTAACTCTGGCAAGAGAAAAAGTGACCATCAGAGCCGTAAGAAGGGAAAGCGCCCTAACCATGGTCAGCGCCAGCACCAGCAACAGCCTATGGTGCAAATTGCTCATCCTATGCGCCAATTTCCTGCAGGACCACCGCCGTGTAGAGCATGCAGGCGAGTCCACGAGGCCAATATATGTCGAGCTGTCGACATAACCTGCTATAACTGCCAGAGGAAGGGTCATTACTCCCGTTCCTACCCAGAACCTCAGAGGCCGAATTAGCCGCAGCAGCAGCAAACTGGGGGACCAGCTCGGGTCTATGCATTGACTTAAGAGGAGACAACTAACAATGCAGGTACAATGTCCGGCATGCTATCTTTATCAAATGTACCCATAGTTGCATTATGTGATACCGGAGCCATGCATTCGTTTATATCTCGTCAATGTTTGGAGTCGCTGGGAATCCGGAGTGTTAGTAGTGTCGATGCTCTCGAGGTTTGTTTAGCTTCGGGAAAGACGATCTCTACTGACACGATGGTACTGGGACTCGAGATTTCAATCGGAGGCTAGACACTGGAGGCAGACGCATACATCATAGACATGCGGGATTTCGACATCATCCTCGGCATGGATTAGCTCACTCACTACCGTGCCGATATCCGATTTTTGTAGAAGGAGGTCACACTGCATCCAACCAATGGAGAGCCAATTGTGTTACGACGCCAAATCAAGAACCGTGCCAAAGGTCATATCCTCCCTTAAGGCGATGAAGGGAATATCGAAGGGTAGCTTCCAAGGCTACTTAGTGAGCATGGTTGGAGTAGGGGAAGAGCAGAGAGCATCATCTGGGGATGTATCAATCGTGTGCAAATACCCCGACGTCTTCCCCGAATAGTTGCCAGGTCGACAGCTAAATCGGCAGGTTGATTTTACTATCGATTTGCTACATGGAGCCGGACCCGTTTCAAGGGCACCTTATCGAATGACACCGAAGGAGTTGCAAGAACTCAAGACGCAAATCCAAGAACTATTGAACCTTGGTTTCATCCGACCGAGTGTTTCTCCCTGGGGAGTGCCCGTGCTTTTCGTGAAGAAGAAGGATAGTTTGATGCGCATGTGCATCGATTATCGAGAGTTGAATAATTTGATGGTCAAGAGCAAGTATCCCCTGCCGAGAATCGAGCATCTCTTTGATCAGTTAAGGAGAGCCACTGTCTTTTCCAAGATCGATCTGCGGTCTGGTTACCATCAGCTGAAGATCAGGGAGTCCGATATCTCGAAGACCGCTTTCCGACTAGGTACGGCCATTACGAGTTCGTGGTGATGCCGTTTGGGTTAAGCAATGCCCCTGTGGTGTTCATGGACTTGATGAACCGTGTCTTCCATTCGTACCTAGACCGTTTCGTCATCGTCTTTATTGACGACATCTTAGTATATTCCCGGGACATTGAGCAACACAAGGAGCATTTGAGAACAGTGCTGGAGACCCTTCGTCGAGAGAAGCTTTACGCGAAATTCTCGAAATGTGAGTTCTGGCTGGATAGAATGCTTTCTTGGGCCACATTGTCACAGCCAGGGGAATCGAAGTAGACCCGAGAAAGATTAAGGCTGTCAGCAAGTGGGAGACGCCGAAGAATGCAAGTGAAATCCGCAGCTTTCTGGGGTTGGCGGGATATTATCGGAGTTTCATCGAGGGCTTCTCGAAGGTGGCCCAACTGTTGATGAACCTTACCAAGCAGAACATCAAGTTTGTATGGACTTCCCAGTGCGAGTCAAGCTTTCAGGAGTTGAAGAGGAGGCTCACGTCTGCACCTGTGTTGACCATACCAGATTCGACCTTAGGGTTCACTGTTTATAGCGATGCCTCGAAGATGGGTCTGGGCTGTGTGTTGATGCAGCAAGGGAAGGTTGTAGCGTACGCATCGAGGTAGTTGAAGCCTCACGAGGCGAACTATCCGACCCATGACCTGGAGCTTGCCGCAGTGGTTCATGCGCTTCAGATTTGGCGGCACTACCTCTACGGGGGCAAGTGTGAAATTTTCACCGACCACAAGAGTTTGAAGTACATTTTCACGCAGAAAGAGCTCAACATGAGGCAACAAAGGTGGTTAAAGCTCGTGAAGGACTATGGTTGCACAATTAGCTACCATTTGGGAAAAGCTAATGTGGTCGCCGAGCAGCCTAACGATCGTTTCTTATGTCGAATGAAGGAGTTGGCATCAGTCAGATAGATTGGTGGTTTCGCGGTTACGACCGAGGGTGCTTTAGTATTCGAGGGAAACTTTGTGTTCCGAAGGTTTGGGAACTGTGACGAGAGATACTGAAAGAGGCTCACAGTGCTTCGTACACCGTCCATCCTGATAGCACGAAGATGTATCAGGACTTGAGAAATACTTTCTGGTGGCGATGTATGAAGCGCCAAGTAGCGAGATTCGTGAATGGATGCCTAGTGTGTCAGCAAGTGAAGGTTGAACACCAAAAACCGAGAGGGCTGTTGAATCCACTTGATATTCCCATGTGGAAATGGGAGTGACTCACCATGGACTTCATGGTGGGATTGCCGAAATTGAGAGCCGGACACGACTCGATCTGGGTGGTTGTGGATTGACTCACGAAGTCTGCCCACTTTTTGCTCATCAGGACGACTATGAAGGCCAGTGTTTACGCCGAGTTGTTCGCAGATGAGATTGTTCGACTCCACGGGGTGCCCGCGGAGATTGTGTCCGACCGAGACCCGAAGTTCACGGGTCAATTCTAAAAGAGTTTGCACCGATCCATGGAAACAAGGTTGGGGTTTAGCACAGCCTTTCACCCCCAGACAGATGGTCAGTCGGAGCAGACGATCCAGTATTTGGAGAATATTCTGAGGGCTGTGGACTTAGACCGGAGCCTAACTTGGGAGAGTTTGCTGCCATTGGTCGAGCTGGCCTACAATAATAGTTATCACGCCTCGATCAAGATGGCACCGTACGAGGCTTTATACGGGCGAAAGGTTCGGACTCCCATATATTGAAATGAGGTCGGAAAGAGAAAGATTATGGGTCCGAATTTCATTCGTAGACTTCGGAGCCGGTGGATGAGATCCGGAAGAGGATCAAGTCTGCCCAAGAGAGGCAAAAGGTTTATGTCGATCGAAAGAGGCAGGAGCATGAGTATGCAGTTGGCGATCACATCTTTCTGAAAGTCTCACCCATGAAGGGCGTGATTCGCTTCAGGAAGAAGAGGAAGCTTCGACCTCGCTACATTGGGCCCTTTGAGATCCTTGCTCGAGTCGGAGACTTGGCTTATCGGTTAGCTTAGCCAGCGAACTTGTCGGGAGTGCATAATGTGTTTCATGTCTCGATGTTGCGTAGATATGTGCATGATCCCGACCACGTGGTGGACTTCGGCGAATTGCGGGTCGAGCGAGACCTTACCTATGAGGAGGTACCGGTTACCGTACTGGACTGGAAGGTCCATCAGCTGAGGAACCGGGCAGTGAGTCTTGTGAAGGTGTTGTGGAGCCGACAAAACGAGTCTGAGGTGACTTGGGAGATCAAGGCCGATATTAGAAAGAGATACCCGAACTTCGCTTTTTGATCCCCCTCTGTATTCTTTTGTATTCTAGTTGTTTTGTTTTTCTTTTCGAAATCTGAGGACGGAATTCCTTTTAAGGTAGGTAGACTATAGCGCCCTATTTGTTCCGGATTATTTATGGAATTATTATTTATTCTATTTGTCCAGATTTATTTTATTTGTGCTCGATTATTAATTTCTATTGTGATTATGTGCTCGTAATGGTCTAATTATTTAATTCCGTACATCGAATATTCGTAAAGTGTTAGAACCGAACCGAGAGCCCCGGACCGTAGCTGCACGCCCGCATAGCAGCCCGCGCGCACACCGGCCCGAGCCCGGCCTTTCCTCAATCGGAACTTCTTTTGACTCTTGAGTTTAAAATTCAAATTTTGTAACCACTACTCCCTTGATTATTTCCCATTTGACCAGCTCTTGTGGAGGTTACAAGATGGACTTAGCGTATAATTATGGTAGGAAGACCATAACCCCCCC
>BKCP01004927.1:610460-635700 GCA_008636005.1 Striga asiatica
AAAGAACCATCAAAGTAAAAAAAAAGTTCAAGATATAGAGCCTAGTAGCCGATTTTGATTCAAGGTGACCATAAGTTTGTCCCACTTGTCTTTAGTAGTGAGACAATTCACAAACTCTTCAATAAGGTCGTCAACCATTTATACAATATATTATAATGTGCATAACGATCCTCTTTCACTCTTGATATGTTGCCAGTAATTTCTTGTACTGCGTACTAACAGTATCCTTTAGTTCAAACACTGTAGTAGACTACATTTCAAAAACTCGCATTTATTAGTTTCTTAGTTAGATGTCGTAATTCGTACAATCTAACTTTTCGTTGGAGGACAAATCTACAATCATATTATCATCTTTTTATGGCGTAAGATGCTCGTATCTTTAATCCGATAGTTACTAGAGTAGCAGGTTTCCTCCACGCTTTAAAATTCATGTCGTCTTTTGATAGTTTCAACATAACAAGAGAAAACACTACTATAAAGATGTATACTACTACCTCCTATTCTTTTTAAATGTCATTTTGGTTTTATCAACTGTTAACCAAAATAAATGTCGTTTTGGATCTTTTGTATATATTTTTCCATTATTACCCTCATTTAGTTAATAAATACACTACGTCTTTTCATATTCTCTTCATCTTTTTTTAAAACATTCATCTCTATCTTCATTAATGAGAGTTATTATTGGTAAAAAAAATTATTCTTAATTAGTGTGCAACTTCCCAAAACGACACTTATTATGAATAGGTGAGAGTATTTATTAACCACTATCTATATATATATAAAGAGGAGCAACATAGCATTTAATTATATTATCATGCATTAAATTTTATTACCCCTCCAAAATTTTCAATATTTTCAATATCATTTTTAAGTTACAAAACAACTTACTTGAATGTCATAAATTATGATCATAAACCAATTAATGGAGTTACAAAATTATAGTCAAATTTTAAGTCACACCCACTCATAAAAATGGCCGGATGTATTAACATAAAGAAAATAGTTGCAACGACTCTTCCATAGCAATTACATTATCAAAATCAATTTTGAAAATTATTTTCTTAATTCATATTTTTTCATGAATTATATTATGATTTATTTTTATTTTTTTTATATTATTATCTTTTTAAAGTATTCTTTTATGTGTAAATGCACATGTTGGATTGCTAGTTGCTTCAAATTTCTTTCTCCTCATTAAATAATCTCATTGATTAATCATATTGGATTTAATGAAACGTAAAGTTTGTGTTAATAAATGAAACAAGTAACAATGCATCACATTAAGTTGTTACTAATTAATTGATAAAAGGGTTAATTGCATTAAAAATCTCAACCTTTTGACAAATTGCAAATAAAACTCAATTTTTTTAATTTGGCATAAAAATACCAAACTTTTGTTAATTGTTGCAATTTTGTCTCGAAATCAAATTCCGGTGAAGCGATGCTGACGTGGCAATCGGAAAAATGACGTGGAACGCAAAATCACTTTTTCTTTTCTTTTTCCTTTTTCTTTTCCCTTCTTTTCTTTCCTTCTCCCGTCACTTTTTTTTCTTCTTCTCCACAGTCAGATCCCCAATTCTCCTCTTCCCAAATTCTTCTTTTTCCTTCCTCAAATTCTCGAATTCCCTTCCTCTTCTCCACGCCCTCGCTCAGAGCTCCCGACAACCGTCGTCGGCGGCCAGAGGTGGCGGCCTGAACAGGAAAAAATTGGAGGGGAGCAGAACCCGGCGGCGGCTCGGCGAATCGGCGACGTGCGGCAGCCGCTAGGCTCGGATTGCGCGTGGTGCAGTGACAGATTGACTTCACGAGAACCGTTGGGCTTTGGCGGCGATTCAAAGGTACGACTCAGCGGGTGGTCGAACCTTGTCGTGGCTGGCCGTCGGGAAAATCAAACAGATCCGATGGAATGAAGAAGCAAGCAAATGGAGAAGAAATGGAGAACAAATATATATGTATATAGCCTGTACACACACTGTAAGTATATTCCCTTCCTCTTTTGTAGTCATTTGTTTGCTCTTTTGTGTGTATCCGAACCTTGTGTGTATATTTATATATATTTGTAGCCTGTTTTATATATTTCGTTTTTTGTGGTGAATCAAGCCATGAATTCGCAGCAAAATTTGGAGGTGAATCGGTGGACAAGAAATTGCCGATGGAATGGAGAAGGCGTCATCTGCTGCTCTTTCTGAGAAAATGGGAAAGAAAACGGGCAGTGTGACGTTGTTGGGGGTGTAAGTTGGAGGTTGACGTGTCTGATGACGTGGCACTGACGATTACATTTTTGCTGCCACGTCAATTTTCCGATCGGACATGTCAGCCGGAATTCAGTTTTGAGACAATTATGCAATACTTAATAAAGGTTTGGATTTTGTTGCAAAATTTTAAAAGTTGAGTTTTATTTGCAATTCAGCAAAAGGTTAGAATTTTTTTGGCAATTAACCCTTGATAAAACGAACTAATTAAAAACAGTAAATCAAAATAACTGTGCAAATTAACACTTTTTTCTCTAGGGATTTTATAAGGAACAGACTTACCAGAAGATGAAAATGAAGAGAAATATACGACAAGCTCAAATATTACACGGAGATATGCTACCTCCTAGTGCGATAACAAAAAAAGAGCAAAAGATGAAGGACATTGGTTTCACAACATAATCACAAATCATCAGAACATAATTATAAACTCATACGTCTTATTTGCTTGGATTATTGAAGCCCATTTTCTCAAAGCATTTAATCGATAGCAAGGACAATGAAAGGTTCACCTCATCCTTTCCCCACCGAGCCTTAGACTTCCCCGCCCTCGTTGGCGGCGCCGGAGCCGGAGGCAGGCCGGGCCACGCAGACGACGCCGGCGGTGCTGAAGGGGAAGGCGCAGCAGGCTTCAACAACGGCCATAGATGGGTCGAGTACAGCCGTCGGAAGCCGCCAAGCGCCAAAACGACTGCGCGCAGCTGCATAGGGCTCCGATGGTAGTGCCTAGTGCAGATCAGCTCCCACAGCCGGTCGTCTTGCGCCGTCCTCCGCCATTGCCGGCTGACGCATGCTGCCTTGGCCAGAGTCCGGCCGTCGTCGACGTGCCGCAGAACCTCGTAGAGTAGATTCTCGTCCAGTAGCACGGCTTCAACGTTCTTGGGCGTCAGATCTACTTTTTCTATTTTCCCTTCTCCTTGCCGGATCTTCTTGTTCGCGTCGCTGCATCCATGCGGCGGGCAGTCAAACTCTCCGCCGTCAAGGGATCGTTTCATCGGTGGATCGGAGGGTTCCAACTGTGGGTGAGAAGAATTGGTTGGGGGAATAGATTACTGGGGGCGATTTGATCTGGGAATTGGCTGTTTTCGATTAGATCAAGATCCGAAATGAATGCTTTTGTTGTTATTCGCTAGATTGACGCTTTAGTCCCTGCGACAAAGGCATTTATATCGATTTGGTCCATACATGTCGGCCTTAATGCAAATAGAACCGATAAGATTATGAAAATAAAAGACTGGACTACATTAATTTTGGTATTTGGCAAATTGGATTTAGGATGTAAATGGGTCGGGCCGGGTGCGGGTTTAGCAATACCCGTACCCGACCCACCAGCTAAAAAATGCACCCATACCCGGCCCGCTACCCGATTAACCACCACGGGTTCGGGTTGGGTTTTACCGCCGGGTAAACGGGTACCCAAATTATTGCAGTTAATTGGGTTTGATCGGGTTATTTTTACCCGCTTACCCGTCACTCGAGTACCGTCATATTTAAAAAAGAAAAAAAAAAAAAAAAAGAGAGCAGCAGAAGAGCCAAAGAGTAACGAAGAGACGACCAGGGCCAAAGTTTTGATTTGAATGGACAAATTTACAAACACTATACAAGTCCTTCAAGACTTCAAAGTCACAGCAATTAGTACTAAGCAGGCCAAAGTTACAGACAATAATGAAATTATTAAACTCAAAATTCATAACACCTTACAAACTCACAGGCCAAAAGAACTCACACGTTCAGTCAAATTGAAGCCAAGGCGAAGCCAAATCGTGAGGAATGAGGTCGTCGAGCTTCAGTCAAATTGAAGCCAAGGCGAAGCCAAATCGTGAGGAATGAGGTCGTCGAGCGGAGACGGAGATGTGGGCGTCGGAAACGGAGGCCCGGAGGCGGAAGCGTGGGCGCCGGGCGGAGGTCGGAAATCAGAGGGGTAGATCGCCGATAATGGAGATGAGAGGCAGAGCCGGCGGTCGGAAATCAGAGGGGAGAGGTCATCGCCGATAATTGATATGAGGATTGAGGAGATTGAATCTGATAAATGGATATGTCGTACTCGTACTCGTGCAGAGCAGATAGAGGGCTAGGGTTTGTGAACTTTATTTGGCAAATGTATTAAATTTTATGCCTTTTATCTCAAACCCAATAAATCTGGACCTTTAGATTATGAAAATTGTTTTTTAAGTTTATATTTTTGTAGTTAATTAACTAAAGACTAGATCTTGAAAATTAAGTGTATTAATTTTTATTGATGCTATATATTCTACCAGAGTCCCTCGATCCTTTTAGTCTTTTTTTCTTTTAATTTTTTTATTTGTTTATTTTTTATTTTTTATTTTTTTGATTGTACTCGATAAGTCATTATAGATGTTGGGTAGTTTATTTATTTAAAAAAAAATAAGTGGAGAAAAAAAAAAGTTGAAAAAAATAAAAAGGACGTATTCTATGAATCCGTTTTTCTAATAACATTTTATTAGAAAAACGTATTCTACTTATACGTTTTATAATTAATTTTGAATAATTTTAAAAATATTTATTTTCTTTTAAAAAGAGTCAAAATGAATAAAAATTAATAATTATAAACCGTATTTAACAAATCCGTTATCCAAAACCCTAAATTGATTGATTTTTAGGGTTTTAAAAATTGGATTTATTTAATGCGATTTTAATTCATAATTTAAATTTTAAGAAAATATTTTAAACCGTATATTATAATTACGTTTTTAATTAACTAAAAAATATAAAAAATATTAAAAAAAGTATAATTATTATACGTTTTTAAATGAAATGTTCAAAAAAAATAAAATAAAAACGTATTTTATAAATACGTTTTACAATTAAATAGGTTTAAAACGTATTTTAGTAATACGTTTTACAATTGAATAAAAAAACAAACTTTTTTCTCTTCTTTCCCATTTCATTTGCGCGACGAATCCTCATTCTGCAGAAATTGCGAAAGCTTATCGAAAAAAAAAATTTGATCCAATTGCCACCCCGACGTGAATCGACAACAACAACACGAACCTTATTTCCGGTTAAGTCATTCGCACGAGGTATATTGGTTTATCTGATCTTTTGACATTGTTTGGAGTTGTTTGAAAATTGGTAATTGTTATAGTATGTTTGAATATGGTGGTGTTTGAAAATTGTGAATTGTTAATTGTTAATTGTTTATCGATTATGTGTGTATGTTGAATTGGAGATTAGAATTTTGTTCTAAATTGTCAATTGTGTATTGGTTGGTTGTTGTTGGGCTTAGGGTTTTTTGAAATTAGGGTTAGAATTAGAATTATGACTTTCAATTTATTCGAAATATAGATGAATTGTATGTTATTGTTGGATTATAGGTATTAAGGTTTTGGAGGATTAATCGATTGGGAATATTTTTTTTGGTTTTTTCATTAGAGTAAAAAGATGGGTTTAAAGAATAATTGAATTTTTTGGATGTTGGATTACACATTATGTGTTGTTGTAATTGGGAAGAGTTGAAAGTTTTTGTTTGCAATAGGTATAAATGGCGTATTGTGGTCCGTATTTTGTTAATTTGTATTGGCGATGTGCGAGGGAACAGTTAAGACATTTTGTTTCATTTGTGGATAGTTCAGATGGTTCATTTGTTATTACGGGAGGATATAATATGAACAATTGGTACAGATGATTAATGAAAATTGTCGGTTTTGAGAAGGTTGGACAATTCAAGCGATTACTTTAATGTTTCGTCAACTCGATGGTTCGTGGACTTCCGGAAGACTCGATAACGATAGTGCTCTTGAGTGGATTTATTTATCTCCTTCTATGTCCGTTGTGTATTTGCATTTATCGTTGGAGGCAATTACACCGTTCACACAATTTGAGGATTTTACTCCTTATTACGGGGGAATGGATGAGGGCACGTCGACTTCTCATCTACGTTGGAGAAATGACAAGCCCACCAATTAGAGAAAGGGCAAATGAGGACGGGGAAGAAAGTGACGAAGATTTCGCACTCGGTGAAGATGATTTTACAAACGAGACCTCAGAAACCGAATCAGATAGATCAGTGAACGAGGAGAGTGAAGCCGAGTTCATTGAAGAAGAACAACCCTTTCCTAGTGGTGGTTGGCACGTATACCGCGAGATGGGTGAATGGGAGCCGTCCAGGATAGATGAGGACGAGTATGCTATTCCACGCTGGAATGGCGACATTGAGACCATATGTTTGGGTATAGTTTTTCGGAGCAAGCAAGAAGCTCAAATGGCTTTAATGGGTTCGAACGTCGATAGGTTGCGGGAGATTCGGGTAAATGATTCAAATCAAAAGTCATACAAAGTGGTCTACAGATCTAGTGAAGATCCGCCTTGTGTGTGGAAGGCTCGGGTGACTAAGTCCAGGCGGGTTCAAGAAATGTGGGAACTAACTGAATGGACTGATAGACACACTTGTATGCAACCGGTCGAGAGAAATGACCACAGAAATGTAACCGACCAAATGATTTCAAATCTCATTCGTAATAAGATTCGAAAGAAAGTGGAGTACGGCGTCGACATGATCCAGGCTGATGTGAAACAGTGCTGGAAAGTGGATGTCAGCTACAAGAAGGCATGACACGGAAGGAGAAAAGCCATCGAGAGTGTTTATGGCACTTGGGAATCGAACTTTGCAGAACTCTCTCAATAAGCAAAAATTAACTACAAATATATATGTTGTTTGTCTGTCGCTATGTTTATCTATTTATTATGAAACGTTTTGTAAGGTGTAGGTATTTTGTCGCGCTTCAAAGAACGAATCCCTCCACAGTTGTCGGGTGGGAATGGCAGGGTAGGGAAATGGCGCGACAACTTTGAGACAGACAATTCAAATTTGTATTCTGGGCGTTTGGTCCCGCCATTCAAACTTTTCAAATGTGCCCGCCGGTTATTAGCGTCGATGACACACATTTGCGTGGATCGTACAAGGAAAAATTGCTTGTGGCCACGGCACAGACTGCGAATAAGCGGCTATTGCCAGTCGCGTATGCGCTTGTCGATGAAGAAAGCACGGACAATTGGTCAATTTTCCTTAAGAATCTGCGGCAATATGTAGTCTTCCAGAGACGGATCTGCGTTCTTTCCGATAGGGATGCGGGCCTACTCCGTGCCATTAAATCATTAGCAGATTGGCAAGAACCCGCTGCGTATCACCGGATTTGCCTTCGACACCTTCGAAGCAACTTGATGACTAAGTTCAGGAGTAAGAAAATTCGGACTTGGTGTTGGGAATTAGGTTCGCAGTTGTCGGAGCGAAAGTTTCGAGAGACAGAACAACGACTGTTGGCATTGAGTTCTGAAGACACAATTACCTTTTTCGAATTCCTTTGAACAAGTGGACCCTATTTAAAGATCAAGGATGCAGATGGGGCACATTGACAACGAATATGTCGGAGAGTTACAACATATTGTATACTATATAATATATATACTATATAATATATACTATATGTTAAATTATAATATATATGTATATACAATATATTAAAAATACTATATACTATAAAAAAAGATCTTGATGTTGAAGGATAAGAATAAAATTTGCGCAATAATAAACGCGATAGCCTAGCGGCCTAATGGTTACGAGGTGCCCCCAGAGATAACGGACTCACTCGAACCTGGGTTCGAGTCCCGAATCTGGGATCCTCTTACCATTTTTTTACATATATAAAACGGATTCAACGAATCCGTTTTTCAAATAATTAAACATAAAACGGATTCGTCGAATCCATTTTTCAAATAAATATATAAAAAAAAAATCCTTCTTCTTCCCCTACGCGAACAGAAACACAGAGAGCAGAAAGAGAAGAGAGCGAGTTTGAGTTCGGGAAGAAGAAAAGACGCCGCCCCGCCGCGCCAACGCCGCCTACTGCACTGCACTGCCACCGCGCCTCCTTCCCATCTATTAGGTACGTTTCTTCTATGTAGCGCCCCGTTCGATTTATAGAATTTTTTGGAATATTCTATTTATCGAATATTATTAAGAAGGTTATATTTATTTTATTGGTCGCTATGTCGACTTAAATATAAGGTTGGAGTACTCGATCGTTTTATTGGAAACGTTCGTCGTACGACGATTTCAACTTAGTTATGTGAACCGAATATAATCCGTTTGAATAATGGATTTTTCGGATATAATGGCATTATTATTTGTTTTATTAAATTGCCAAAGTGAATTAATTACTTGATAATGTATATATTAGTGTGTGCTAATAAATATGTATTATGTCTGTTTCGTAAATTTAAAGATTTACGGGTCGTCATATTTTATTTCTCCGAGCGCTATGTATTTTTGGATTTCGTGAAATTGAGCCCGATAAACCAGTAGTTGAAACCGACCGATACGTAAACCGTTATCTACGGAATATTTGGGGATTATTATTATTATTATTATTATTATTATTATTATTATTATTATTACTATTATTAAATGTCTAATTTTTTATTATTAATGTTTGATTAAATGTGTATTATTATTAGTTAATTAAATGTGTGAATTATATGTATATTTAATATCTGATTTTATTTTATTTTAAATCGTCGTGCGTGGAAACCGTGCTAATTAATCGACTAACTCGAGCCCGAGAGCCCAAACCGTTTGACGAACTAGCCCGCGCCCGACCCAAACTCTTGGAACCGTTTTCCTCCCCGTTGTGAGAACACGTGTGTGTGAGTCTTGTCGTGAAAGATATAGAAAACCTAGCCTATTTTTTTTTCACCTGTTCATTCTCTCGCTCGTCAAACTCACGCCCGCAGCCTCTACCTTCTCCTCTCCCTCTCGTTCTTTTTATCGCAGCAGACAAGAGAGAAATATCTCTCGCTCAGTTCTCTCTATCTCTCGCATAAACAGGGAAAGAAAATTGCCGTCGCTCTTTTTTTTTTCCTCACGATAAGAAATCCGATTCCACATCGCGGTGAGCAAACTCGAGCAGCCATCCCCGCACCTCAGCCATTCGAGCCACCCGAGACGACAACCGCGAGCCGAGGCGAGTCCCATTTCACGTCCGTTCAGCCGCGCCCCGACAGGAAACCATCATCGTCGAACCACCAGCGGACTCGAACCCGACCACTGCTGCAACCCGCCATCACACTCGAACCGGCTGCCGTTCGTCATCTCAGGCCCGCGAGACGAGCTTTCGCCGTCGAGCCGTTTGATTCGAACCCTCCTTCATCTATTTCTCGTTTATTCCCAAAGGAGGTATATGACTTGACCTTCTTCAATTATTTTTGAGATTCATGGCGATGAGACGCTTGATTATTGGAATATATGATATTGGTTTAATATTAATGTGAATTTTTCATGTATTATCATAGCAAGATGCGTAATAATTCAAGCGAATCATAAGATTTTAATATTTATCGTTTTTAATAAGACCAAGTTAGACCTCGGACAATGTGTTTTTGATATGTTAAACATTTAAGTCTTAAAGAATGGAAATCGAGGCTTTCTTAACGTGTAAATGAAGTGATTTCAATGCTTTGATTGTTGTGCGATGTATTAAGTTGATAAGGACATAAACACCCAAAAATTGAGCCTCAGTTAGGCTCTGTTTTTGTCGACCAAGATGATGTTTCTTGGACAAGTATTCTTCATAAATTTTGTAGTGCTCTGAATGTGGTTTCTGTGAGTTTTGGAATTTTGTGATTTGAAGTTAAAATGAATTTTATATGAAATTTCAAAGTTTGTCGAGCATGCTGTTTTGATAAACTCGGGCAGAAAATTGGATTTAGTTCATGGCTATTTTTTATGATCTTAACATGCCTGAATGGAAATGTGTTCTTCATGTCAAATGTAGTATATGATGTTAGCTGCCTGTAAAAATTGGAATTATGCAATTTAGAGTTTCGGTTGATTTTATATGATTTTTCTAAATTGGATTTATACCCAGGATTTTGAAACGGTGGCTGTATTAATGCATTGAATATGTGCTCTGTTTTGGTTATCCAAACGTGCTCGTATGAAAATGTTCTCTTCATAACATTTGTAGCATTCCAGGTGTAGGTTCTGTATGTTTTGAGTTTATATGTATTGGAGTTGTGTAGCCTGAGTTGTTATCATTTTTCTGAGGTGCTGTATATCCGAAAAGTTGTTCTCTGCCTGTTTCTTTGAACTAAATGTTTTGCAGTTAAACTCATTGATAATGTTGTTATTTGGCATTAAAGTCTTCAAAAACGTTGTAGCCAATTAAGTTAGCTACCTTAGGGTTTTTGAACTTCGGTAATATCATATTTGTAGCTCCTGTTATCTTGGAATTACTGAAGTGCTGTAAGTTGTCCATTTTCCTTTTCGGACTGCAACAATGTTTTGTGTTCTTGTTGATTTATCTTTGTGGGGATGTCAGAGTTTGCTAAAGTTGTCTTCACAAAACGTGTAGATTTATTTCTTACCTTTCTATGAGTACCAGATTCATACATTTATCATGACTCTAGCCCGAGTTATCCTCAAAATATTTCCATCTTGTTTGAATGTTTTTGACTGCACCCTTATGTGAATGTTTGTTGATTTATCATGTGGATAATGACCTCATCTGATTCTGAATTGTTATTGAGAGTTGTATATCTATGTCTTAGAAATCACATGCCACTGGTTTCATGTTATTTCGACTTTGTGCTGCTAGTTGTGATCATTTGAAAATTGCTGCGCATATCATGTTTTGCAAAATCATTAGTTTGATTTCGAAAATGGCACGTACCATTGAAATGCTCGATTATATGACCTAAGTGATTTATTTCTTGATCCATGTGATATGTTTGATCTTTAAATGTCCTTAGAGCTAGAAGTTAAGCAAGCCAAGATATCCAACAACGGAAAAGACTTAAACATAAAACGTTTTCAAAGAATGCGAGCAAGGTGAAGCCAAGCGAGCTAGTTTTCAAAGTTTATATTTATGTATAAGAATAACAAGTATAAGTTACCCCTTGATAAGGTTCTACGACACGTCCCAATGAATGTAGGTAATTGAGGAGTCAAGCCTCGACCTACACCCTTTGCTTGTCGAGTTTTCAACCCGAAAATCTAGGTGAGTTTTAATTGTGAAATTTGCTATGCCTTAATTAATTGCTTTTGCTATGGTATGATCAATGTATGCATGTGAACCATATAGCCTTCGATGTGAGTTATATTAACCGTCGAACGGTTATCCCCGTAGCTATAGAACGTACCTTCGGGTAGTCTCCTTTATTATTGTTGGCAGTCAGGGCGTGAGCCTTGGCTGGTGATCCTCGTATATAAGGCCAAGGCGTAAGTTTTGGCATTCGGGGTGGATTATTGCTCCTGCTGGCCGGACACTTGTTGTATAATGCGTTCGGTATATAGTTCGGCAGTAGTCTATTGCTATAGGTGTGCACATGAGACTCATTATTGATTATTGATCGGAGATGGGATAATTGATTGTTTCGTATACATGCTGCGACCATACTTTATTGATTATTGATCACTGTTTTATTATTGTGAATAATGTTTACTGCATAGTGGTGAGCACTACTTTTTCCAACTGTGCTCATCCCCACCTGAAATTCACGTTTCAGGTTAAGCGAGGCAGGTGCGACGGCGGAGTTAAGCAAGCGGTGGTCGGTCTATAAGACTGGTCCAATTATTTGGTATGCTTCCGCATTTATGAACTGGTTTTTATGATTATGAACTTGGAGTATCATTGTTTTTATGAATTCTGGATTTTATGACTAAATAATGTTAAGAAGATGCTCCTTAGAATTTATGAATATTGTTTAACCCAGTTTGGGTGAATTATGCATTTTTGGAAAACCCGTTTTGGGAGTTGGTAAAAATTGATGATTGAATTGCTGATGATTGATGATTGATATTGATAATTGATTTAGTATTGAGAAATTGGATAAGTGTTGAAGTTTGTTTTGAAAATGAGTAGTGCCTCAGGTGTTTGAAAATAAACTTTGGAAAAAAATTTATTCTGATTTTCGACAATAAAAAGTGGGGCGTTACAGTTTGGTGTCAGAGCCAGTCTGTGTTTCTGTAGACTGGTATACCTGAATTATGAGAACTCTCTGAAATACTTGCATAAAATGATGTGGTATATGACCACTCGCTTCCGTCGTGCCGCGCCAACTCAGGTATGTATACTTGAGTAATATAAAATTTCTTATGTGAAGTATTATGACATTATGAGATATAAACCGGGGCTTAGGAATTTATCCTCCCACTTTTAAACATTCTGGAACTCTAGATAAGTGGCGAACCTTAGTTGTATGAACTTGAACTCTAGCGATATAGAGTTAAGTTCTAACTTGAGGTTTTGTTTGTTTAGAAATTTGATATGGTGTTATCGAGCTGAGTTTTGTGTATAACAGTCCTCTCGATGTATTTTGGTGTCTTCGGAAGAGGACCGTTCGCGAGCCATCTCGAAAGGAGAAGGCTTACACGAATGCGAAGCAGTCGTGCTTCCTTTCTTAAATTCTTGTCTTCTTGTATACTCTTGCAAACCTTTTTCCCGTTCACATAGCAAACAATTTTGAAGCGTGCTTGAGGTTTCTTTTTGTTATCCAATTTTCGTACTTTGAGGATTTCGCTTGATCTTCCCCTGCTTTTGATTCGTTGTGTAAACTATTTGAGCTTCCCAACTTTAAAACTCGCTTCTCTTAAAGTTTAGCTAATTCTGATTTATCTTATGTTGGAAATTGGCTTTGTTTTGAAAAACCTGATTTCAAGTGAAATAAAGCATCTCTTTGTTTCTGCTTATCTTTATTCTCTTGCAAAGTATGAGAGTTTCGTTTGAATGCCATCGCTAAAGTATCACGAAGACTCGAGGGCAAAATTTTTGTATCGCCACTTTTGTGAATAAACTAACCTCGAGGGGGACAATAATTATTCACGTTCGGCATCGAGATAAACACACATGAACTGAAGCCAGCACAATTCGGTTCGATAAGAAGATTGAGTGTTTTTCTACCTTTAAAGATTATGCGGAAGCCTTTTAAGGTGGATAGTCGAGTCAGAAGCAAGCACATCGCATGATGCAGAACTGTCCTTATTCTAAATTTTATTCATCTTAAAAAAAAAATAGTTCTTCTCATCCTTTCGGAATCCCGGGAGGAACTTCGCGTTCAAATTCCAAAGTGTGAAGATTGGGAAGAGAGTTGCGCTCGTTTAGGACTGCTGACATGATTAGCTACCCGAGTAAGAGCTGACGTGTCGGCCGACGCTGTTAGTCGGAAGAGTCAAGGCGAGCTAGTTATGGTATCTCTCGGCAGGAGCAGTTGATTGGAGATTATTCCCGACTGAATAACTGTATTAAAATTTCATTGAGAATTCTCGTCTAACTCAATCGTTGATCTCTTTGCGTATTAGAATGTGTCGTTGGGAAAGGAAGCGGACTTGGAACTCGGACTTACCTTTCTATTTTCGGAAATCCTTGAACTTTGAAATTGTGGAATACCTGAAATATATATTGTTTAGTTGACCCCAAAATTTTTGAAATTTGGTAAAACCATTCCTTTTTGGTAGCATTGAATTGTAACTTCTTGTGAAAACCTGGACCAAACGCCGACGCTGACTGGGTGTAGCCACGCCAAGTGGTGGCCTAGAACGCACGCACGACCGTGCTGAGAGACGGGAGGCTTGCGCGCGGCTGACCCGTTGACTCGTATGCGAACTGCAGCCGCCATCACCGAAGGCACAAACTCCCCAGGCCAGCGTGTGCGGCCAAGCCTCGACCTAACAGCTGGTCTCCGAGTAGGTGGGTACGCACGCGTCCCAGCGCTCCGCTTATGCAGCACCAGCGAGCGTGCCGCCTCTTGGGTGACAGTATACTAACCCCGAACCTTCGATTCATTTCTTTGATCAACCAGTTTTTGCTAAGATATTTATGTTACCCCGAACCTTGAACCGAGAGCTCCAAGTTCCACAAAAATGTATATAAATCCTTAATCGATGGTTTCTGATTAAGGAGTGTAGTCGATGAGTCCCTATGCTTTACTTGAGAGTTTCTCGAGTCGACAAATTGGGAATGTCGTGTTGCTTTTGGTCAAGCCTTATGTTTGTGCATAAGGGTTGGGTCCGACTTGTGGAGTTGATATCATGAGGGTATGAGCATGATGGTGTCGTGTTGTATGTAGGTGGTACCGTGTTGTGGTATGGGATGGAGACGCACGGTCTGTGTTGAAATCGTGAGCAAATTATCAGTGTGACTTGGATACGAGACTGAAACTTGGCGTTGCGTGTCCACCTTGATGGTGAGGTAGTCGGAGTACACTGACAATACACTGAACGACCTGTTGAGGTCTTGTGTGTTGTTGGGTATGAAGCAAGTCGTTGATACTCATGAGTATAGGGTAAACCGAACTGAGTCCCTTGCAAGAGGATGTACGCCTGAGCTCGGGTAGGACTGATCACCCTCCCAGGCCAGAAAGTAAACATATGAGCATAGGGCGAGTCGGATTGGTTCCTGTATGTTAGTGTATCCCTTTTGTATAGGGCGATAGAACTCATGGGAACGAAATCGAGTTCCGGAGGGTAATGCCCGGACCTCGTGATTAGAAATTCCTGATCAAGTCTACCGTTTTCTTTTAGATGTGTGTTTCTTTAACATTTCCGAGGACGGAAATATTTTAAGGAGGATAGATTGTAGCGCCCGTTTGATTTATAGAATTTCTCCAAATATTCTATTTATCGAATATTAATAATAAGGTTATGTATATTTTATTGGTCGTTATGTCGACTTAAATATAAGGTTGGAGTACTCGATCGTTTTATTGGAAACGTTCGTCGTACGACGATTTCAGTTTAGTTATGTGAACCGAATATAATCCATTTGAATAATGGATTTTTCGGATATATTAGCATTATTATTTGTTTTATTAAATTGCCAAAGTGAATTAATTACTTGATAATGTATATATTAGTGTGTGCTAAGAATTATGTATTATGTCGGTTTCGTAAATTTAAAGATTTACGGGTCGTCATATTTTATTTCTCCGAGCGCTATGTATTTTCGGATTTCGTGAAATTGAGCCCGATAAACCGGTAGTTGAAACCGACCGATTCGTAAACCGTTATTTACGGAATGTTTGGGGATTATTATTATTATTATTATTATTATTATTATTATTATTATTATTATTAAATGTCTAATTGTTTATTATTAATGTTTGATTAAATGTGTATTATTATTAGTTAATTAAATGTGTGAATTATATGTATATTTAATATCTGATTTTATTTTATTTCAAATCGTCGTGCGTGAAAACCGAGCTAATTAATCGGCTAACTCAAGCCCGAGAGCCCAAACCATTTGACGAACTAGCCCGCGCCCGACCCAAACTCTTGGAACCGTTTTCCTCCCCGTTGTGAGAACACGTGTGTGTGAGTCTTGTGGTGAAAGATATAGAAAACCTAGCCTATTTTTTTTTCACCTATTCATTCTCTCGCTCGTCAAACTCACGCCCACAGCCTCTACCTTTTCCTCTCCCTCTCGTTCTTTTTATCGCAGCAGACAAGAGAGAAATATCTCTCGCAAAAACAGGGAAAGAAAATTCCCGTCGTTCTTTTTTTTTTCCTCACGATAAGAAATTCGATTCCACATCGCGGTGAGCAAACTCGAGCAGCCATCGCCGCACCTCAGCCGTTCGAGCCACCCGAGACGACAACCGCGAGCCGAGGCGAGTCCCGTTTCACGTTCGGTCAGCCGCGCCCTGACAGGAAACCATCATCGTCGAACCACCAGCAGACTCGAATCTGACCACTGCTGCAACCTGCCATCACACGCGAACCGGCTGCCGATCGTCATCTCAGGCCCGCGAGACGAGCTTTCGCCGTCGAGCCGTTTGATTCGAACCCTCCTTCATCTATTTCTCGTTTATTACCGAAGGAGGTATATGGCTTGACCTTCTTCAATTATTTTTGAGATTCATGGCGATGAGACGCTTGATTATTCGAATATATGATATTGGTTTAATATTAATGTGAATTTTCATGTATTATCATAGCAAGATACGTAATAATTCAAGCAAATCATAAGATTTTAATATTTAACGTTTTTAATAAGACCGAGTTAGACCTCGGACAACGTGTTTTCAATATGTTAAATGTTTCAGTCTTAAAGAATGGAAATCGAGGCTTTCTTGACGTTTAAATGAAGTGATTTCGATGCTTTGATTGTTGTGCGATGTATTGAGTTGATAAGGGCATGAACACCCAAAAATCGAGCCTCAGTTAGGCTCTGTTTTTGTCAACCAAGATGATATTTCTTGGACATGTATTCTTCATGAGTTTTGTAGTGCTCTGAATGTGGTTTCTGTGAGTTTTGAAATTTTTTGATTTGGAGTTAAAATGAATTTTATATGAAATTTCAAAGTTTGTCGAGCATGCTGTTTTGATAAACTTGGGCAGAAAATTGGATTTAGTTCATGGCTATTTTTTATGATCTTAACGTGCCTGAATGGAAATGTGTTCTTCATGTAAAATGTAGTATATGATGTTAGCTGCCAGTAGGAATTGTAATTATGAAATTTAGAGTTTTGGTTGATTTTATATGACTTTCTAAATTGGATTTATGCCCAGGATTTTGAAACAATGGCTGTGTTAATGCATTGAATATGTGCTTTGTTTTGATGACCCAAACGTGCTCGTATGAAAATGTTCTCTTCATAACATTTGTAGCATTCCAGGTGTAGGTTCTGTATGTTTTGAGTTTATATGCATTGGAGTTGTGTAGAATGAGTTGTTATCATTTTTCTGAGGTGCTGTATATCCGAAAAGTTGTTCTCTGACTGTTTCTTTGAACTAAATGTTTTGCAGTTAAACTCATTGATAATGTTGTTATTTGGCATTGAAGTCTGCAGAAACGTTTTAGGAAATTAAGTTAGCTACCTTAGAATTTTTGAACTTTGGTAATATGATATTTGTAGCTCCTGTTATCTTGGAATTACTGAAGTGCTGTAAGTTGTCCATTTTCCTTTCCGGACTGCAACTATATTTTGTGTTCTTGTTGATTTATCTTTGTAGGGATGTCAGATTTTGCTAAAGTTATTTTCACAAAAAGTGTATCTTTATTTCTTACCTTTCTATTAGTACCATATTCATATTTTTATCATTACTGTAGCCCGAGTTATCCTCAAAATATTGTCATCCTGTTTGAATGTTTTTTACTGCACCCTTATGTGAATGTTTGTTGATTTATCATGTGGATAATAACCTTGTTTGATTCTGAATTGTTCTTGAGAGTTGTATATCTATGTCTTAGGAATCACATGCCACTGGTTTCATGTTATTTTGACTTATGTGCTGCTAGTTGTGATCATTTGAAAATTGTTGTGCATATCATGTTTATCAAAATCATTAGTTTGATTTCGAAAATGGCACGTACCATCGAATTTTGGTAAAACCATTCTTTTTTGGTAGCATTGAATTGTAACTTCTTGTGAAAACCCGGACCAAACGCCGACCCTGACTGGGTGTAGCCACGTGAAGTGGTGGCCTAGCACGCACGCACGACCGTGCTGAGAGACGGGAGGCTTGCGCGCGGCCGACCGTTGACTCGTATGCGAACTGCAGCCGCCGTCACCGAAGGCACAAACTCCCCAGGCCAGCGCGTGCGGCCAAGCCTCGACCTAACAGCTGGTCTCCGAGTAGGTGGGTACGCACGCGTCCTAGCGCTCCGCTTATGCAGCACCAGCGAGCGTGCCGCCTCTTGGGTGACAGTACACTAACCCAGAACCTTCGATTCATTTCTTTGATCAACCAATTTTTGCTGAGATATTTATATTACCCCGAACCTTGAACCGAGAGCTCCAAGTTCCACAAATATGTATATAAATCCTTAATCGATGGTTTCTGATTAAAGAGTTTAGTCGATGAGTCCCCATGCTTTACTTGAGAGTTTTTCGAGTCGACAAATTGGGAATGTCGTGTTGCTTTTGGTCAAGCCTTATGTTTGTGCATAAGGGTTGCGTCCGACTTGTGGAGTCGATATCATGAGGGTATGAGCATGATGGTGTCGTGTTGTATGTAGGTGGTACCATGTTGTGGTCTCGGATGGAGACGCACGGTCTGTGTTGAAATCGTGAGCAAGTTATCAGTGTGACTCGGATACGAGACTGAAACTTGGCGTTGCGTGTCCACCTTGATGGTGAGGTAGTCGGAGTACACTGACAATACATTGAACGACCTGTTGAGGTCTTGTGTGTTGTTGGGTATGAAGCAAGTCGTTGATACTCATGAGTATAGGCTAAACCGAACTGAGTCCCTTGCAAGAGGATGTACGCTTGATCTCGGGAAGGACTGATCACCCTCCCAGGCAAGAAAGTAAACATATGAGCATAGGGCGAGTCGGATCGGTTCCTGTATGTTAGTGTATCCTTTTTGTATAGGGCGATAAAACTCATGGGAACGAAATCGAGTTCCGGAGGGTAATGCTCGGACCTCGTGATTAGAAATTCCTGATCAAGTCTATCGTTTTCTTTTAGATGTGTGTTTCTTTAACATTTCCGAGGACGGAAATATTTTAAGGAGGATAGATTGTAGCGCCCCGTTTGATTTATAGAATTTCTCGGAATATTCTATTTATCGAATATTAATAATAAGGTTATGTATATTTTATTGGTCGTTATGTCGACCTAAATATAAGGTTGGAGTCTCGATCGTTTTATTGGAAACGTTCGTCGTACGACGATTTCAGTTTAGTTATGTGAACCGAATATAATCCATTTGAATAATGTATTTTTCGGATATATTGGCATTATTATTTGTTTTATTAAATTGCCTAAGTGAATTAATTACTTGATAATGTATATATTAGTGTGTGCTAAGAAATATGTATTATGTCGGTTTCGTAAATTTAAAGATTCACGGGTCGTCATATTTTTTTTCTCCGAGCGCTATGTATTTTCGGATTTCGTGAAATTGAGCCCGATAAACCGGTAGTTGAAACCGACCGATTCGTAAACCGTTATTTACGGAATGTTTGGGGATTATTATTATTATTATTATTATTATTATTATTATTATTATTATTATTATTAAATGTCTAATTGTTTATTATTAATGTTTGATTAAATGTGTATTATTATTAGTTCATTAAATGTGTGAATTATATGTATATTTAATATCTGATTTTATTTTATTTTAAATTGTCGTGCGTGAAAACCGAGCTAATTAATCGGCTAACACGAGCCCGAGAGCCCAAACCATTTGACGAACTAGCCCGCGCCCGACCCAAACTCTTGGAACCGTTTTCCTCCCCGTTGTGAGAACACGTGTGTGTGAGTCTTGTCGTGAAAGATATAGAAAACCTAGCCTATTTTTTTTTCACCTGTTCATTCTCTCGCTCGTCAAACTCACGCCCGCAGCCTCTACCTTCTCCTCTCCCTCTCGTTCTTTTTATCGCAGCAGACAAGAGAGAAATATCTCTCGCTCAGTTCTCTCTATCTCTCGCATAAACAGGGAAAGAAAATTGCCGTCGCTCTTTTTTTTTTCCTCACGATAAGAAATCCGATTCCACATCGCGGTGAGCAAACTCGAGCAGCCATCGCCGCACCTCAGCCGTTCGAGCCACCCGAGACGACAACCGTGAGCCGAGGCGAGTCCCGTTTCACGTTCGTTCAGCCGCGCCCTGACAGGAAACCATCATCGTCGAACCACCAGCAGACTCGAATCTGACCACTGCTGCAACCTGCCATCACACGCGAACCGGCTGCCGCTCGTCATCTCAGGCCCACGAGACGAGCTTTCGCCGTCGAGCCGTTTGATTCGAACCCTCCTTCATCTATTTCTCGTTTATTACCAAAGGAGGTATATGGCTTGACCTTCTTCAATTATTTTTGCGATTCATGGCGATGAGACGTTTGATTATTCGAATTTATGATATTGGTTTAATATTAATGTGAATTTTCATGTA
Organism: Striga asiatica; assembly: GCA_008636005.1. Lineage (NCBI taxonomy): Eukaryota > Viridiplantae > Streptophyta > Magnoliopsida > Lamiales > Orobanchaceae > Striga > Striga asiatica. The sequence continues at coordinate 630,571 of BKCP01004927.1, forward strand.
TTATCATAGCAAGATACGTAATAATTCAAGCAAATCATAAGATTTTAATATTTATCGTTTTTAATAAGACCGAGTTAGACCTCGGACAACGTGTTTTCAATATGTTAAATGTTTCAGTCTTAAAGAATGGAAATCGAGGCTTTCTTAACGTGTAAATGAAGTGATTTCGATGCTTTGATTGTTGTTCGATGTATTGAGTTGATAAGGGCATGAACACCCAAAAATCGAGCCTCAGTTAGGCTCTGTTTTTGTCAACCAAGATGATATTTCTTGGACAAGTATTCTTCATGAGTTTTGTAGTGCTCTGAATGTGGTTTCTGTGAGTTTTGAAATTTTGTGATTTGGAGTTAAAATGAATTTTATATGAAATTTCAAAGTTTGTCGAGCATGCTGTTTTGATAAACTTGGGCAGAAAATTGGATTTAGTTCATGGCTATTTTTTATGATCTTAACGTGCCTGAATGGAAATGTGTTCTTCATGTAAAATGTAGTATATGATGTTAGCTGCCAGTAGGAATTGTAATTATGAAATTTAGAGTTTTGGTTGATTTTATATGACTTTCTAAATTGGATATATGCCTAGGATTTTGAAACAGTGGCTGTGTTAATGCATTGAATATGTGCTCTGTTTTGATGACACAAACGTGCTCGTATGAAAATGTTCTCTTCATAACATTTGTAGCATTCCAGGTGTAGGTTCTGTATGTTTTGAGTTTATATGCATTGGAGTTGTGTAGCCTGAGTTGTTATCATTTTTCTGAGGTGCTGTATATCCGAAAAGTTGTTCTCTGACTGTTTCTTTGAACTAAATGTTTTGCAGTTAAACTCATTGATAATGTTGTTATTTGGCATTGAAGTCTGCAGAAACGTTTTAGGAAATTAAGTTAGCTACCTTAGGGTTTTTGAACTTTGGTAATATGATATTTGTAGCTCCTGTTATCTTGGAATTACTGAAGTGCTGTAAGTTGTCAATTTTCCTTTCCGGACTGCAACTATATTTTGTGTTCTTGTTGATTTGTATTTGTAGGGATGTCAGAGTTTGCTAAAGTTGTTTTCACAAAAAGTGTATCTTTATTTCTTACCTTTCTATTAGTACCATATTCATATTTTTATCATTACTGTAGCCCGAGTTATCCTCAAAATATTGTCATCCTGTTTGAATGTTTTTTACTGCACCCTTATGTGAATGTTTGTTGATTTATCATGTGGATAATGACCTTGTCTGATTCTGAATTGTTCTTGAGAGTTGTATATCTATGTCTTAGGAATCACATGCCACTGGTTTCATGTTATTTCGACATATGTGCTGCTAGTTGTGATCATTTGAAAATTGTTGTGCATATCATGTTTATCAAAATCATTAGTTTGATTTCGAAAATGGCACGTACCATCGAATTGCTGGATTATATGACTTAAGTGATTTATTTCTTGATCCATGTGATATGTTTGATCTTTAAATGTCCTTAGAGCTAGAAGTTAAGCAAGCCAAGATATCCAACAACGGAAAAGACTTAAACATAAAACGTTTTCAAAGAATGCGAGCAAGGTGAAGCCAAGCGAGCTAGTTTTCAAAGTTTATATTTATGTATAAGAATAGCAAGTATAAGTTACACCTTGATGAGTTTCTAAGACAGTCCCAACGAATGTAAGTAATTGAGGAGTCAAGCCTCGACCTACACCCTTTGCTTGTCGAGTTTTCAACCCGGAAATCCAGGTGGGTTTTAATTGTGAAATTTTATATGCCTTAATTAATTGCTTTTGCTATGGTATGATCAATGTATGCATGTGAACCATGTAGCCTTCGATGTGAGCTATATTGGCCGTCGAACGGTTATCCCCGTACCTATAGAACGTACCTTCGGGTAGTCTTCTTTATTATTGTTGGCAGTCAGGGCGTGAACCTTGGCTGGTGATCCTCGTATATAAGGCCAAGGCGTAAGTTTTGGCATTCGGGGTGGATTATTGCTCCTGCTGGCCAGACACTCGTTGTAAGGCCTTAGATAAGACTGGTCCAATTATTTGTTATGCTTCCGCATTTATGAACTGGTTTTTATGATTATGAACTTGGAGCATCATTGTTTCTATGAATTCCGGATTTTATGACTGAATAATGTTAAGGAGATGCTCCTTAGAATTTATGAATATTGTTTAACCCGGTTTGGGTGAATTATGCATTTTTGGAAAACCCGTTTTGGGAGTTGGTAAAAATTGATGATTGAATTACTGATGATTGATGATTGATATTGATAATTGATTTATTATTGAGAAATCGGATTAGTGTTTAAGTTTGTTTTGAAAATGAGTAGCGCCTCAGGTGTTTAAAAATAAACTTTGGAAAAAAATTTATTCTAATTTTCGGCAATAAAAAGTGGGGCATTACAATTATTCTTTCATTTTTTCAATTGTTTCAATAATTTCGAATTAGGGCTAAATTTAGGGATTTTAATTGGATTGAGTTATGGATTGAAATATGTTGATGGATTGTTTGATTATGTATGTTTGTTTGATAAATTGATGGGTTATTTGGAAATTGATTAGGGTTTTGTAGTTTGTTTGGAAATATATAATTTGAAGGTATTCGATAAAATGGCTCAAACGGATTGTTGTACATATTGTTGACATATTGTGAATTGTGATGATTGTGATGAGGTGAATTTAGTTGTGAATTTATATAATATGTTTAGGGATTATTTTGTCGGAAGTTGAATTGTTGGAGTCGAATTGTCGATTAGAGATTATTTTTGAATTATTGTGTATATGATTTTTGAATTTGTGAATTTATTGTTTATTTCATTTATTTGTGTTTTTGTGATTTTTTTTTAATTTAATTAATTATTGTTTTTTTTTGTAGTACGTAGTATATAATGATATTTTTTTGGCAGAAAATGGCATCTTCGTCGTCCTCACAACCGCAGCGCTACAATGTACATCCCGGTCTGAGGGATCCGTCCGTTCTATATCTTCAGTACTGCCACCGGTCGAGTGCACTATTAGAAGATATAGACGGATGTCGTGACGGCGTCATTAAACCCCGCTGTTTCGACACTCAGTTCTGGAAGGCGTTGGATCACCAGCATCCCAGAGTTTGGGAAGTCATCGACAGGACGGGTTTTGGCCCGCTCTTTCGAATGGGCAGAGTTATGACCGACAAGAACCTCGTCACGTGTCTGGTGGAAAGGTGGCGACCGGAGACGCATACCTTCCACTTTGACTTTGGGAGGCCACCATCACGCTGCAGGACGTACAAGTCTTTTTTGGTCTCCCGATCGATGGAGAGCCTTGTTGGGGAGAGACTAAAGATAACACACCCCTAGACTGGCAAGATATTTGTAATGATGAGCTAGGGTTCGAGCCCTATGTTCAGGTAAATGTTTTCTTACAATTTTGTTTTTTTTGTTTTTATTTTATTTATGTTTACTCATTTCATTAATTTTTAATACATATAAACCACTCTCAGAAACCCAGTGAAGCGGTTCAAGACACCAAGACTTGGGCCATTACAGGCCAGTATTTGAAGATCTATACGTTAGAAGACGAGTGCAACAAAGAGCTACCCGATAGAGAGCATATCCTCACCTACGAGGCGAGGGCGAAGGCCCTTATACTCTGGTGCATCGGGGCCTTCTTCTTCCCCGACCAGAGGGGCAATGGAGTGAACCTGTACTGGTTGCAGCCTTTGCACGACATCGATACGATCAAGACGTACAGCTGGGGTTCGGCGGTCCTGGCCGGAGTGTAGAGAGCGCTCTGCACGAGCGCCAAGTCCGGGGAAAACTGGATCAAGAACTGTGTCCAATTGATTTTGGTAAATTTATTTGCTTGTTATTTCAAAATTCATTTTTTTATTCTAATTTAGACTAATATCTAATAACAAATGAATATGTCGATATGTGTAAGTTTGGGCATATGAACGTATCCCTCGTATTCGCCCAAGAATGAGGGACACGAACTTTGAGAGTGTAGCGCCCCATTCGAATATTAGATTTTTCTGATTTTCTTTGATTATGAGATTATATATATATAATTATTAGGTGGGTAATATAACGGTATTCTCGGTAAAATTCTATTCAGTAATCGGGCTAGTGTTAGAATTTTATTCTGGTCCGTTTATTTTAGAAATGGATTATTTTGTTTATTTTTAATATTATGTATTGTTATAATTATTATTTTTGTTGTTGTTGTTACTAAATAATATTAATTGTCAAATTGTGATTAATTGTCTAAATTATTATTAATATTATTACTATTATATTTATTTTAAATTAAAGTGTATAATTAATATCATTATCGATTTTATATTTTTATCGTATGTCCGAATCGAGCCCGAGGGGCTATGTATGTCGAGCGCGTAAGCCGCGCGTCCCGACGTTTTAAACCGGTAGACTGAACCCGGTCTTTATTTCTTTTTCATTTATGTGTGTGTATTTTTGAAAATAAGGAAAAGTCAAACGTGCATATTATGTTAAAATATACTACATCTTCTTTATCTATTTTACATACACATCTTATATCTATCTATCTTCTCTTCAAACGTAATTTTTATTTCTTCTACTTCTGATATTATAATCTGTCAAGATCTCTCCATATGCTTATGATCCGTAAATTACTCCTTCCCATGTGTTTTCTTCCTCCTTAAATCTGAGCTCGTCCGCTGTCATCTTACATTTCATCATCATCCTCCTTTCATCATCTCCCTCTCATTTTTCCCGTTGCCAACCTTCATCCTCAGTAGCGAAACAACCACCTCGACGCCGCGACCCCAGAAGCTCCGGCGATTCACGAGCAAGCATCCTCGGCCGCCAAATCCCAACAGCCGCGAGCTCGACGACGAGACCACCCCGACCTGCAACTTTTTCCGGCGATCCCCCGACGTGAACTAGCAGCCCCGACGTCATTCCCGACGAGACGCGAGAAGCCGGCGAGCCGACGTGCCGTTCGTCTCTTTTCGTTTCATTTTTCTGAGTTTCGTTCACGAGCCAACTTTCGACCCGTTCGGCCGAGCAGTCGTTCAGCCCGTTTCTCCTCCGTTAACTCGTAAATTTTCGAAAGTGGATAACTCATTTTAAACCCTCTCGCTATTCTGGTCGTATTCGTATATTACATGATATATATATATATATATATATATAT
>BKCP01004927.1:635705-670103 GCA_008636005.1 Striga asiatica
ATATATATATATATATATATATATATATCATACGTGTTTCCGAATTATTTGCTTGAAGTCGGATTTTGGTTAGAATTATTATCGGCTCGTATATGTCGTTTCGTTTATCGTATTATGCTGGTGTCTTTGTTAAACCGAGTATCATGTTGTTGCTGTGTTGAACCTCAATATGCTCGTTTAAATTTCTGTCGAGAAAGTATATTGATCGTTGTCGAGCTTAGAACATTCATTTTATAAGTCATAGTTATTTAATTTGAAAACATGGTAATCGTTGATCTGTTGTGCCGCGTTTTAAGCTATCTGAAGCTGGTTATTTGAAATTGTAGTCTTCAAATGAAATGTAGTATGTACAATTTACTAAATCTGGGCTTTTGAATTTCTCGATTCTGAGCTATATCGATAAAGTTATGATTTTTACAAGATTTGTGTGCGTCCAGTTTTTCTGGTTACCCGACAGCATATATATTTTAATGTGTGATCTGTTTTTCATGTCATAATGTGCTCGTATGAACTTATGGCCTTCATGAAAGTTGTAGATATATTTCTTACCTTTCAAATGAGATAAATTTCATGTCAATACGTTCTCTGTAGCTCGGGTTGTTCTCGTATGATGTTAGACATGCATGAGCTGTGACTTATTACCTTGGCAGACATCTGATATGGAATGTGAACTGATTTTACTCTATCCAAATGATCTTAAATGCTTCTGTGTTTTAAATGAAAGTTGTAGAGACATGCGTAAGGTTTAATTTGGGACTTGAACCATGTCATTTTGAGGTCTGTAGCTCGGTCTAGGTTGTAAAAACTGAAGTGCTGTCCATATCACATGTTAGTTCTTGACAGATTTGCTGAACCAAATGTTTTGTGTTTAAACTCATTAAATATGTGTTTATTTGCCAAAGTGACCTTCATAAAAGTTGTAGAAATTTGCGTTATCTATCATGTAGTTTTTGAATTTCATTAAAATCATGCCTGTAGCTCCAACTAGAGAGTAATTACTGAGGGCTAGTCAAGTGCATTACCCCAGTTTTGGACTGTGACTCATGTTATGAGTGTTTGTTGATTTATCTCCTGCTAAATGGCCTTATTTGCTTTCTGTGTCTTCATAAGAATTGTAGATTCATGTCTTAGGATTCCAATGCAACTTGATTCATAATCATATGAGTTGTGTGCTGAAAGTTGTGTCGGTTTTACTAACGCTGCCCGGGTTAAGTTTTCAAAATTTATGTGATATTTTCGAAAATATGATTTTCCTTGATTTAATGTCTGCTTAAATGCTTACGTAAGCTTAGTTGGACTAAGTGGTTGTCGAATAGTCTTTCATAGGGCTATTTTATTAAATGTAGGTGCTTAACGAGTCGGGCTCGCCGCCTACACGTGCATTGTGTTATCTCTTACTTTCGACCAGACGGGTTTTATTAAAAATTGTCTATGCAATGAATAGTTTTCTTTACTTGTGTATGATTGATGTATGCCTACGAATCATGTAGCCTTCGATGTGAGCTGTACCGGTCGTCGAACGGTTGTCCCTGTATTTATGAAATGAAAACCCGAGGGGTTACTCCTACTGACTGGGCATCGATAGAATCCCGAGGGGCATTCGATGTATAAGCCCGAGGGGAATAGATGTAAAGCCCATGGGGCATTCGATAGAAGCCCGAGGGGCATTCGATACGTCTACCGGCAGTAGTCTATTGGTATAGATGTGCACATGAGTCTGAACACTGTGAATTTATAATGAAAAAGTTGGGATATTCAATTGATTCTTATACATGCTATGATCACACTACTTCTTTTACTGTATATACTATGAAAATGTTTATTTCATAGTGGTGAGCACTACGATTTCCAACGGTGCTCATCCCCACCTGAAATTCACGTTTCAGGTTAAGAAAGGCGGGTACGACGGCGGAGTAGAGCGAGTGGTAGTCGATCTATGAGACCGGTTATTATATGATTTTGCTTCCACTATAGTTATAACTATTTATGATTTATGTATTTTCGAACTTTGAGAATTTATGAAGTATTGAGATACTATTGGGGAGATGCCCTGTTGACATTGTTATGTCTTGAAAACTTATGTTTTATTTTGTGAACCCAATTTGGGCAAATTGATGATTTATGGATTTATGAATCCCGTTTTGGGAGTTTGATGATTTATGTTATGGTAATAAATGAGTAACGCCACAAATGTTTGAAATAAATTTTGAAAAATTTATTCTGATTTTTCTGAAAGTCTGGAATTTTTTTGAAATCAAAGTGGGGTGTTACAGTATGGTATCAGAGCCAATCTGCGTTTCTGTAGACTGGTATACTCGAATCATGTGAACTCTGTGAAAATATGTGAATTCTATGATGTAAGTTATGACCACTCGCTTCCGTCGTGCCACGCCAATTCAGGTATGAGTTTCATAAGTAAATTTTGAATTGCTTATGTGGTTCTTGATATACGAAATGTTATGATATGATATGATATAAATCGGGGCTTAGGAGTTTATCCACCTGTTTCGAATTTGTTGAACTCTAGAGACCTTAGACTCGTGCTAAATGCCCATATTATATGATGTAGAATTATGGCAAGACCTCGTAACTAGCAGAAACCAGCAGCCAGCAAATAACCAGGGTAGTGACCATTCTGAAATCGTAATGAAGTTTCAGCAGTTGAGCCCACCGACTTTTACGGGAGTCGAGGGTCCCGCAGCTACCGCTGAATGGATCCAGAAGTTAGAGAGGATCTTCGATCTGCTATTTTGTACGGATGAGCAGCGAATTGCCTGTGCACGATTCCTGATGGATGGCGATGCAGCCACTTGGTGGTCGAATCACTGGAGGCTGAGGCCAGCGGAATTGGCTGTCTTGACATAGGACCGCATGAAGGATGTGATCCTGGAGAAGTACTATCCGCAGGAGTAAATTATGCAGATGCAGCACGAATTCTGGAACCTTAAGCAGGAAGCCCGGTCAGTCGGGGAGTACAAACGGGAGTTCGTCCGTATGAGTGAGTTTGCTCCACAACTGGTGGACATCGATTGCAAGAAGTCTATTAAGTTCCGGGATGGTCTTCGCCCGGACATCTGCTGGATCCTCACTAGTCACGAAGTGCTGCCATATGAGGAGATGGTTATCCGTGCACTTCAGCTTGAAAGCTGCCAACCTCAGCCCATCCATATTTCCTCTTACGTTCATGCTCCCATGATCCAACCAGTCACCAATGTCCCGCCTAATTCCAATTCGAACAAAAGGAAGTTTGATTTCCGCCGAGACCCTCGGAAGGGAAAACGTAGAGGTCCTAACCGACCCGGCGAGCGCCCTGCCCCTCAGGGCCAACCTCCGAGGTGCCGGAACTGTGGCCAAGCCCACCCTGGGGAGTGTTGGTACCAGCAGAGAGTCTGCTACAACTGCCAGAAGCCCGGGCATCTCTACCACGCATGCCCCGAACCCAAGAGACAGCAGCCCTACCAGCAGCAGCAGCAGCAGCAGCTCCCACCTCTACATCATCAGCAGCAACCCAGACAGCCCCCAGTGCAGAACCAACAGAGGAATGGAGGCCAGGCCCGTGTTTACACCATTACCCATGATGAGGCGGCAAACAACGCAGGTACAATGTCTGGAATGCTTTCAATATCCAATGTGCCCATCTTTGCTTTGTGTGATACTGGAGCCACCCATTCTTTTATTTCTTCTCGTTGTTTGGAGTCCTTAGCAATTAGTGTTGTGTGTAAAGTCAATCCTCTCGAGGTTAGCTTAGCCTCAGGAAAAACTCTTATCCCTGATTCTATGGTCCGTGGTCAGTGAGTCGACATTGAAGGGCGAATCTTAGAGGCCGATACCTATGTAATCAATATGCGCGACTTCGACGTCATCCTTGGCATGGACTGGCTCACTCGTTATCGAGCGGACATCCGATGTCAGGAGCGAGAAGTTACTCTTTATTCGGATGATGATCAGCCTATTCTCTTTTATGGGCTGAAGTCGAGGACTGTGCCTCGAGTCATCTCTTCTCTCAAAGCCATGAAGGGTCTGTCGAAGGGTAGCTGTCAAGGTTACCTAGTGAGTATGGTTAATGAGGATACCGAACGGACTCTGGAGAGGGTCTCGATTGTATGCGAGTACCTTGATGTATTTCCGGAGCAATTGCCAGGTGGACCACTGGATCGCTAAGTTGAGTTCACTATCGACTTAGTCCCCGGAGCTGGTCCCGTGTCGAAGGCACCTTATCGTATGGCACCGAAGGAGCTGCAAGAGCTCAAGTCCCAAATCCAGGAGTTACTTAATCTTGGTTTCATCCGACTGAGTGTATCTCCGTGGGGAGCGCCCATTCTCTTCGTCAAGAAGAAAGATGGGTCGATGCGAATGTGCATTGACTACCGTGAACTGAACAACCTTACCGTCAAGAACAAGTACTTTGAGCTATGTTGGATGAGCCCGGTCTCGAGCATCTCACTGACTTGTCTTTCTGTCTCCGTCTTCTGAAAATGTGCGTACCGGTATGGCTGGACGTGTACGGCATGCTGCTCATTGGTCAAAGGTATGCGGTGGTCGAACTCCCGGTGTGGTGGTAGACCCTTAGGCTCGCCCAGCACACGGTCGAACTCCTCGAGTAACCCGCGCACCTCGTCTTGCTGCTGCACGGCCTTGGCTATGTGTGCGTTCGTGTTCTCGACCACAACGGCAAAGATTTGGCTGCCCCCGCGCCAAACCCGCTCTATGCCTTTGAGACCTACCTCCTTGGTCCCTCCGGTCTCACTTGCCTTCAACGTGACTTGTTGTTCTCCTGTTTTGAACTTCATGACCCCGGTTCGGTAATTGGTGGTCACTTTTCCCAACCCGTCGAGCCATTGGACTCCTAACACAACGTCGGGCCCAACCAAGGGTAGCGCGTAGAGATCGGCCTTGATGGTGACTCCTTGGAACTTGATTGGCACCTTGCAATAAGACTCGGTGCACCTTAACCGTTCACTGTTGGCTACCCGAACCTCGAACGGTTCTATCGTTGTCGTGGGCAACTTCAGCTTCTGGGATAGCGTGGCATTGATGAAGTTGTTTAACGACCCATTGTCCACGAGTACGACCACTCGGCGGTCCTTGACCCATGTCGGTAGTCGCATTGTTCATGGCCCACGAGTACCAGCCATTGCATGCATTGAAGTCTCGGCTTCTTCTTCGAGCACCTCAACCTCGACTTCGCTTTCTTCGATCTCGGACTCCTCCTCATCTGAGTCGATGACGTCGATTACAAACGCCTGCTAGCATCAATGGCCTAGTGTGAACTTCTCTTCACACTTGAAACATAGCCCTTTTTCACGTCGACGCCTCATTTCCTCAAGCGACAATCGATTGACTTCTGGCGTCGGTGGTTGCGTGCTACTCGGTGGCCGGATGCTCGGGACGGTGTTAATTGTGCGTCATGGTTCGGGGAAACGCGCGTCTGCCCGTCCCCTTCGAGTGGCGGCGAGGTGGTCGTCTCGGCGTCGGGAAACCTCCATGGCCGCATGCATTGACTCTGGCCGCTCTAAACGAACTTCCGCGGCTAGGTCAATTTTAGGCTGCCGAGGAATGCCCCAACAAGTGCGGTCTCTGGCCAGCCCCGTACGCGACACGTTAATCTTTCGAACTCCTTTAGGTAGTCGCGCAAGCTGCCGGACTGACGAATGCGCGAGATGGCTTCGTCATAGTTGTGGTAGTCAGATGTTTTGAAACGCGTGAGTAATTCGCGTTTGAAGTTGCCCCACCTGATGACTCACTGCCGGTTGCGGTAAACGCTCGTGAGCCATTGCCACCACACGTTGGCCTCACCGTCTAGGTAGTAGGCCGCATATTGCACACGATCATTAGCCTCGATTTCGTTGAGCTCAAAGTATTGCACGGCCCGGTTGAGCCATGCCTAGGGATCAGTGCAGGTGAATGTGGACAGCGCGAGCCTTGGTTTTTTGGGCCTTGGGCGGTTGTGTACATTAGATGCGTGTGACTGCTGCTCAAAGTCCTCCTCATGTTCGGGCTCGTCGCGCCGCTGCTCCTCTCCCTTGAGTCGCTCGCGCCGCGGTTGCCGCGGTGGTGGTCGCGCATGGTGTTGAAAATTGCGAGCCATCTCATCGAACCTTCGGTTCATGCTTTCCATCAAATCTCGAACTGATGCTTTGGTTGTGTCAAGCCCCTCACCTAGGGTGTCCATGGCTTCGCTCATGCTTCGGACTTGAACGTCTAGATTATCGATCTTGTCCTTCATCTCCTTGTTGGCCATGACCTTCTTTTCTTGTTTTCGTTCCTTGCTTTGAGGACTCGCCTCGAAGATTTTTTTTTTGTTTCGAACGAAATTAAAAAGATGGAAAAGAAAAAGATGAGAAAGGAAAAGACACACGATCTTGATTCTCTCAATGAAAGCACCAATGATGAAGATTGCGTGTCCCGATTGCCGATAAGCCACGCGCTCGTGCCTTGAACTGACGATAGGTATCTCGGAGGTTCACACACCCGCGCCCCTCGAAACGGAATAAAATTGCAAAAGAAATCAAGAAGAAATCTAAGGCAAAGTGTTTGAACAAATGTTCGGTTTTTTATTATGATCTTCAATACATTAAAATAACAAGAGGAAGGGCCTTTATATAGGCATCGTCATCGTCCACGCTTCGTCGAATGATGCTTGCAAATCTTTCCTAGGAATTTCGTCCTCCATAGCCGCCGAGCTTCAGCAATCTCAGCACACCACTTTTCGAACGAAAACCCACAGACGGCACCAAATGGTAACGCAAAACACTCCGATCGGCTTGAAATCAGTTCACCTTCCTCTTCCTCGCCGGTAGAACGCAGCGCACCTGCACATAACTCTCACACCGGAGGAGTTTTCCAGTGAAGAGCCTCTGATGCTTAAGTCAGTATGTATTTGTTCAATTTTCCAAAGTAAAGAATGGATAAATCGTAAGTCACAAGAAAAGACCCACTCCTATATATATATATAGGAGTGAGATACCTGCCCTAAGAGCTGCCCATATCTGGTGAGCTATCCTGCCCATACTGCTCGTTCGTACACACACAATATGTGTGTGTCAGAAGTGTCAGAGGTGGTTATCACCACTATTTCTCTGCACCAATGTATTCTCGCCACGTGTCCTTCTAAGCAGAAGGAGATTATTCTCTGTGCATCCCGTTAGTATCTTTTAACGCCACCCACGCGCTTTCTCGCATTCAAGCCACGCTCTCGACTGCTCTTCACTTGTTAAGCGCTCGATCTGACCAAGTCCCCCATTGCTAGGTCGATCCTCGACCAGTTCTGCTATTCTGCTCGATCTCTTCCCTTTTGATCGATCATCCTTCTACCAATGCAGTTTTATTGACTTCGAGCTCGCCCGACCAATGTGGTAAACCGGTCTATTCCTTAGCTATATAATATCCCATATCATCTAGTCCCCCCCACTCTGGTCGAGTCTAAATGACTCGATCTAAGAGTGAATTCGAGTTGTCTTCTCCGCTCTGTCAACCTCTCGATCTTCTGTTTACATCTGATCTCCTCTTTCGATCGTTTTCGTTGAGGCCGCCACCATTTCTCGACCATGTGATCGACTTTATGGTGCACTTTAATTATCTTTCATTTCCTTTTATCCTCAGCGTAATTTCCGCCTGCCATATGTCCTTTACGCTTAGTACCTTTAATCATCATGCCCCTCGCGATTTGTGCCGCTTCGCTATCTGTGCTTCGTTAATCTCTTCCCACCGTTGGATCTCCTTTTATCTAACGGCTATCGCCATTAACTCTTCACCTTATTCCTCCGTCCTCTTATAAATACAGTACTTGATAAATTTTCCGACTTTCCTCACTTCTTGCAAATCTCGAGCTCCCTTGTGCCCTAATTTCTTCCTCTGCAAACTGCTCTCTCCTGTTCTTGACGCCTTTTCTTCAAGCAATTTCCGGCAACCGCTCTCTACTGCAACCACGAGTAAGTCTCTTGTCCTTTAATTTTATGTTCGCTTGTGTTTATTTTGTCGATTTTTGGTTTTTTCCCTGTTGCTTCTTCCTTTCTCTGAAACCTTCTCGTTTCATCTATGGAAAAACCCCCTTTCTCCACCTTTCAAAACCCTAACTTTTCTTCTTTCCCTCTCAATTTTCCTTTCTTCTTTTCAGATTCCGTCGATTCTAACGCACCAAGCCATCACTCTGGCGAAGATGAGACCGCCGCATCATCATTCCCCACTCATCGGCCTATCCCTCACTCGCCTTCCCGTTCTGTCGAAGAAATCTATAATCCCACTCCTATCAGCGTTGTGCGCCCCTCCAATTGTGCCACACCTTCTCCACCTCGACGATTAGTCCGATTGTGCCACACCTTCTCCTCCTCGCCAACCTAATCGTCTGATTGACGAATCAGATGAGGATGCTCTTGACCACATCCCTCTCAATCGCCGTCGGCCGACTTTTGGGGCTTCTGACGCCGCTGAAGAGACTCTTGATGCTGCTGAGGTCGTTGCTGAGAAGGATGAAGATAATGCTCCCCTTTCTCACCATTCCATTTTTGCTAGAGTTGCTCCTTCCCCTAATCTTAAGAAGGGCACTCAAAAATCCTCGACTGCTGCTACACCTCTTGCATCTCCGGCTGTCCCTGTCACTACCTCTCCTAAGGTTGCCCCGAAGAAGTGTAAGTCGACCAAAGTATCTTCTTCTTCTAAAAAGACTTCTTCTTCCTCTCGCTCTCTTATAGCTGGTTGGCTGGATGCCGAAGAAGTTGGCTATCCCGCCAGTTGGGCTTTCGTATCTCCAGGCCCTCGGGATACCTATGATAACCCTCCTTAAAACTGCTACACTTTCTTTGAAATTCAATTTAAACTCGACATCCGTTTTCCCTTAAGCCAAGATTTGCTCGATCTTTGTAAGTGGTTCGACCTGTCCTTGAACCAACTCCCCCCTAATGCCATCCATTTTATCATTGTCTTCATCATCCTCTGCCACATTCGTCTAGGTTGGCTCGACCTAGATTTCTTCCATTACTGCTATACACCCTCAAAACATGCTCAGGGGCTCTACCTCAAGAGCCGCAACAATGTCCATTTCATTTCGGACACTCCTTCAAACGTCCCCAAGTGGAAAGACAAATTCGCCTTTGTCGAGCCCAAGCCCGCTTTCCCTTGGGCGCCATCTCCTTGGCTCAAAGAACTCCCACGTGAGTATTCAATACCTTCAACCAACGTGCTCTTCGACCAGCGGATTGCAGTATGGAATAGCAAACCCGTTGCGTCGAAGACCTTGCTCGAGGATGAGGACCTCCTGCATTTCTGTGGACTTCTTACCCACAAATCTTGTCCTCTCCCTAGCCAGAAAACTTTTGATCTCATCCGGATCGAGGGTGACCTAGGTATGTGTTGTCACTTAACAGGCTCAAGCATCATCATGTTCGTTTCACATATTCTGTATTTATTGCGGCTTTAACTTATGCGTAATTTTTTTTCTTTTTTTTTTTTTTGCAGAGATGCCCGCTATCTCCGTGCCTAGGAGGAAAGCTCCTTTGAGAAAGAAGCAGGCCATCGAGGGGTCAAGCTCAAAGCCTGCTGACTCGACCACCTCTCAGTCCGCCCGCTTGGCCTCACCTCCTCCAGAAGTGACCGTCGAGCAACCATCTTCGATCAACCCTCAAGGTGACCAGCAACCCGAGCAACCAGAACAGCTCGAGAAACCAGCATCTCCTTCACCGCACTCTCCTCTGCACGACCAGACCACCCAATTATCTGTTAGTGTTATAGATCCCAACATTATCCACATTCCAGCTTCTCCCGAGCAGACTCTGCTCGAGAAGAATCGACTTAAGCGTCCATCTGCTGAGGGGGACGAAAATGTCGGCAAGCGTCGTCGTGTTGAGGAGACTGCACTTTCAATCACTACACTTGACGGTGTGGGATTCTCGCATTTCCTCCGGGATATTCTTCCTCCCGTCGACCATCCTATCGACCGCTACAATGACGGTCATACCCTTAGAGACCGGGGTAATCGAATTGCCCGATGGCTGGCTCAGGTAGCCTGCTATAATTTATTGTTTATCTGTTTTACTCCACTTCCTCCCCTCGTCGCTGCCCTAACACTTTCTTTTATGGGCTCTTGTATGGAATGGTCGAGCTTGTGCCGCTGATCGAGCAGACGTTAGCTAGCTCGAGTCGATCCATCCCGGCGATCGAGCGAGGCAATCTTCAGCTCGGTAATCGATTGGATGAGATGGTTGTCAAGAGCAATGCTCTTCATGACAGGCTGAAGGAGTCGGCAGCCCGAAATAAGGTCCTCTCAGTCGAGAAGGAAACGCTCGAGGGGGCCCTAAAATCCTTCGTGGAGGCCCTCGCAGCCGAGCAAACAGAGAAAGAGGCCCTCATGGCTTCCCAAAAAGCTCTCGAGGCTGCACTCGAGGAGGAGACGTCAGCTCGGGCACGTGAAAACGTTGCTTTCGAGCAGAGGGCTAAGCCCTTGATCGACGAGGCTGCCCTTTGGGGTCGAAGAATGGTCTTCCACACGACCGCTGGTCAACGCTTCCTGCGGATCTACCGCGAACAAGTAGTGGCTGCCTTCAAGCAGTCGCCACAATATCTAAAGGACGTGCAGGATTATGGCACCCACTGCTTTGGGGCCATAATGCAACAGGCGGGGGTCCAGGTAGCCGAGGACGATTTCGAGGAGTTTAACATGGAAACCATCTAGGATGCTATGCCCAAGGCTCCAGTCGGCTATCAGAGTGCCCTCGACCTGCTCGACGACCACGACTGGTGGTCAGGCCTGCTCGAGCTTGTCGTAAATCAAGACGACCTGTTGAGGCGTACCTTCAAACTCCTTGACGGATATATTCCCCCACTCGCTCGTCAAACTCAGTCCACCGATAGGGCTGGGTCGACCTCTGGCTCAAGTGAGCCGGTTGAGCCGGGACAGCAGCAGCCCGAGCAACCGCTAGAACAAGCCCTTAACGACTCCGATGCCAATGTTGACTAGAATAATGCCGCATCGTGAAAATGTAATTTTAATTTTTGCTGAACGTTGTACTCCTTGCTCGTTAAATGAATATTGTTCTTGTTGAAATTTGTGCATTCTCGTTATTTCTCGATTATTTGCCTGTCGAGGTATCACTTTATATGATGTGTTTGGTATACAGCCTGCGTTATCGCTATGTGTCGATATCGTTTTCACCGATTTTTTAAGCCACGCCATTCATCCGCTTAACTAATCCTGATGAATTAATGAATCTCGATGACTTTAAATGCCTCCTAGCACATGTCCACCCTTAAAGGGGTGGTCGTTACATGCGACCATCCAGCCACTCGGCCTTAAGCATGATGGATTTTTGTCTTCGAGCACATGTCCACCCTCAAAGGGATGGTCGTTACATGCGACCATCCAGCCTCCCGGCCTTAGTCATGATGGATTTTTGTCTTCGAGCACATGACCACCCTCAAAGGGATGGTCGTTACATGCGACCATCCAGCCTCCCGACCTTAGTCATGATGGATTTTTTGTCTTCGAGCACATGTCCACCCTCAGGGGTAGTCGTTACATGTGACCATCTAGCCTCTCGACCTTAGTCATGATGGATTTTTTGTCTTCGAGTACATGTCCACCCTCAAAGGGGTGGTCATTACATGCGACCATCCAGCCTCTCGGCCTTAGTCATGATGGATTTTTTGTCTTCGAGCACATGTCCACCCTCAAAGGGGTGGTCGTTACATGCGACCATCCAGCCTCTCGGCCTTAATCATGATGGATTTTTGTCTTCAAGTACATGTCCACCCTCAAAGGGGTGGTCGTTACATGCGACCATCCAGCCTCTCGGCCTTAATCATGATGGATTTTTTGTCTTCGAGCACATGTCCACCCTCAAAGGGGTGGTCGTTACATGCGACCATCCAGCCTCTCGGCCTTAGTCATGATGGATTTTTGTCGTCGAGCACGTGTCCAGTCAGTCATTATAAGACACCGCATATGCAAAATAGAAATAGTAACAATTAGGCAAGGTATTGAAAATTGCAACTGAAATTTCATTGATCATAAACTGGGCGTTCGATTACATCATTTTTGTGGAAAATTTCTAGCAAAAGGGAAGGGGGAATGGGAGGAACTAAAGAAAAATTTAAACATAATATTTCTTCAAGTGAGCCACGTTCCATGACCTGGGGAGTGATCTTCCTTCGTCGTCCTTGAGTGAATACACTCCTCCGCATGAACCTTCTCGACCAAGTATGGCCCCTCCCAGTTAGGCTCGAGCTTGCCCACATGCTTGAGCACGTCCACCCTTTTCCAAACTAGGTCACCCACCTGGAATCTTCTGACTTTCACCTTTCTGTCATTAGATGCTCGCATTCTCTGTTTGTGTCGAGGGCCGCCATTATCAAGTCCTCGTTCTGTGCTGGATCATATGTGCTCGATCTTTGTGACTGGGCCTCGATTTCTATCGGAAGTAGCGCCTCCATGCCGTAAACCAGACTAAATGGTATTTCTCCCGTGGTCGACCTTGGCGTTGTTCGATACACCCAAAATATTGAAGTGAGCTCGTCAACCCATGCGCCCGACGTCTACTCCAATCTTGTTTTCAGGCCATTCAATATGATTCTGTTGGTCACCTTGACTTGTTCATTGGCCTGTGGATGAGCGACTGATGCGAAATGTTGCTCGATCTTCATGTCTTCGCACCATGCTTGAATCCGCTTGCCATTGAATTGCGTCCCATTATCGGACACCAACACCTTAGGGACACCAAACCTGCAGCAAATACTGTTATATAAAAATTGTATGACTTTCTCCTCCGTGATTTTCGCCAACGGTTCGGCCTCCACCCACTTCATGAAATAATCCACTGCTACGATAAAAAATTTCCTCTGCCCAGTTCCCTGTGGCATCGGCCCCACCAGATCAACACCCCACTGCGCAAATGGGATAGGGGCACTCATCGTAGTCATCGGCTCCGCCGGCTGATGGATAAGTGGACCATGCTTCTGGCATTGCAAGCATTTCCTCACCATCATTTTCGCATCCTCCTTCATAGTCGGCCAGAAATATCCGGCCCTCAGAATTTTTGCCACCAGGGAACCCGCCTTGCTATGATCACTACGACATCCTTCGTGCGTCTCCCTTAACACGTATCGACCTTCTTCACACGTGACGCACCTTAAATGAGGTCCAGCGTACGACCGTTTATATAATACCCCTCCGTGCTCGAAGAACCTCCGCAACACCTTTGTCCCTCCTTCGCTCAACTCCTTCAATATCGAGGCTCTCCAGTCATCAACCTCTTCTATTTCCACCACCTCACACTCGACTACACTCTTCTCCATGTGTAGCAAAGTCACACTCTGCTCTTACAGTCGACCAGATTCTGCGCGATTTTGGATAACAGATCTGCTCGACTGTTCTCTCCCCGAGGTATTTGCAACAGTTCGAACGAGCTGAATTCCTCTCACAACCTTTTCATTTCCACCACGTACTTCTGCATCCTTTCCTCCTTTACCTCGAAATCCTCCTGGAACTAGCCCACTACCAGTTGGGAATCGGAGTGTACCTGAATCTTTCGAGCCCCTCCAGCCATAGCCAACTGCATTCCCTTAATGACCGCCTCATACTCCGCCTCATTGTTCGACACCTGATACCCAACTTTAACCGCAAACTCCAAATTGTCTCCTTTGGGCGAAATTAATACGATGCCCAAGCCCCCACCAACTCTCGACACCGAGCCATCCACAAACATTTGCCAAACACCATCTATCTCTTCCTCTACTTTCGTACCCTTCTGTATGAAGTCGGCCAACGCCTGTGCCTTGATCGCCCTCCTAGGCTCATATGCAATCGTGTACTCACTCAACTCGACTGCCCATTTCACTAGTAGACCCGATACAGAAGGTCGACCTAAAGTTTCTCCCAGCGGCATATTCGTTCTCACCTTCACCTTATGGCCCAGAAAATACGGCCGTAACTTCCTCGCCGTTACCACCACTGCTAAGGCACACTTCTTGATCTCTGAATATCTCCTCTATGCACCCTGCATCACCTTGCTTACGTAATAGATTAGAAATTGCACCGTGCCCTCTTCCCGCAATAGAACCGAACTTACCGCCATTTCCCCGATCGATATGTATAGCACTAGATCCTCCCCAGGAACCGGCTTAGCCAATAGAGGCAGATTGTCCCACACCTTCTGTAACTCCTCGAATGACCTCTGGGCCTCCTCCGTCCACTGGAATTTCGAGCTCTTTCTCAGTGTTCGAAACAGAGGACCGCTCTTCTCCGCTACCTTCGATATGAAACGGCTCAGTCCCGCGATCCTGCCCATCAGGATCTGCACCTCCTTCACCTTTGTGGGTGGTTTCATCTCGATCACCGCCTCTCCGGGTTGACCTTGATCCCCTCTTTGTCGCCATATATCCCAGAACCTTTCCTGACTTTACTCCAAAAGAACACTTAGCGGGATTCAGTTTCATGCCATACCTCCGCAAGGTCAAGAACGTCTCCTTTAAATCATTCACGTGATCGGCCTCCGCTCTACTCTTTACCAACATATCATCAATGTAAACCTCCATATTCCTTCCCAGCTGCTCCTTAAAAATTTTATCGACCAACAGTTGATACGTCGCACCCGCGTTCTTCAAGCCAAAAGGCATCACCACATAACAATAAGTGCCCCTGCTCGTAACGAAACTCACCCTCTTTCTATCCTCCCGAGCCAAAGGGATCTGGTGGTATCCCTGAGACGCATCCATAAGACTGAGCAACTCACACCCCGCGGTGAAATCGACCAGCTGGTCGATCCTAGGCAATCGATACAAATCTTTTGGGCACGTCTTGTTTAAGTCACGAAAATCAATGCACATCCTCCACTTTCCCCCCGACTTAGACACCATCACCGTGTTCGACAACCATTCGGGGAATTGGATCTCCTTAACATGACCCGCCTTCAATAACTTCTCAACCTCCTACTCGATCACCTTGTCCATCTCAGCACCATGATGTCTTCTCTTCTGTTTCACCGGCCTCACCGTCAAATCAATATTCAAACGATGTTCGATCACCTCCGCCTTTATCCCCGTTAACTCCTCAGCCGTATACGCAAAAACATCCGCGAACTCCCTGAACAACCCAATCAATCTCGACCTTATGGGCTCCTTGAGCTCCTTTCCTATCCGAAACTACCTCTCCTCGCATCCTTCCACCATCTGGACCTCCTCGATCTCCCCTCCTGGCTGCATCTCCACTTTCTCCTTCCCTTTATCCGCTTTCTCCTTTTCCACCCTCGACCTCGAACCGCCTGGTCGATTCAACATTCCCTCTTCGAGCTTCACCTACTTCCTCGGGAGCTGTTTATTATTGCTCACCGTGGTTTGATAACAACTCCTCGAGGTAAGCTGATCTCTTGCGACCTCACCAATGTTTTCACACCCACTGGATATTTGATCGTCATATGGTACGTCGACACGACCGCCTGGAATGCATTCAAACTGGTCCTTCCCATGATGATGTTGTATGATGACTCTGCTCCAACAACCACAAACCTCACCATTATCACCGTCCTTGTCGCTTTTTGCCCCAAGGCGATAGATAGACTCATCTCTCCCATTGGTATCACCTCGCCTCCATTAAATCCGTATAAGGCTGTGATCACCGGCTTCAGCTCAAGGTTAAGCTCCTTGTTTATCTGCACAAAACAATCATAAAACATTACATCCACCGAACTCCCGGTATCGATGAACACCCTTCACATCAAACCCTGCCACCTCCACCGTAATCACCAATGCGTCATTGTGAGGTAACACCACTCCCTCAGCATCTTCTACCTGAAAACTTATTTCCGGCATTCGAGCAGTAATCCCCACTTCTTCTCTTTTCCTTTTCGTTGCTCGAGCATGCCCCTTCCTTGCATTGTTCGAGTCCCCATCCATTGGACCTCCCGAAATCATATAGATCGTCCCTCTCTTCACGGGAACGTGACCCTCCTGGCCTCCTCGATCTCTACTCCCCCGTCTCCGTTTTTCTCCAGCACCTCCTCGATCACCTCTTCCCCCTCGAGGTTCATCCTCCTTGTCATCATCTCGATCACTCTGCTCCACTGAATCTTCCCGACACCTCCCTTTTATCTTTTCCCTTCATCTTGTCCTCATACACAAATTCCTTGAGATACCCTGCCCAAATGAGGCGCTCAATCTCATCTTTGAGGTTCTGCACTTTTCCGTCGTATGCCCGTAATCTTTATGGAAACGGCAATACTTCCTCGACCTGGGTTGCGTTGGCCTCTCACGCCTCGATTTCGGCCATGTCACGTCCTTGTCCTCTATCTTCTTCTCGATGGCCACCAGCACTTCCCCTATCTTTGCATTCAGCGGTGTAAAGTTATGGAACTGCTTCCCTCCAAACATCGGTCGATCCTTCCACCTGTCCTCTCGTCCATGATCCATCCTGCCCTGCCCCTCTCTCCTGGGCGATCTCCTCCTTGGCGACACCCTTCGAGGCGATTTCGCCCTTCCTTTCTTCGGCTCCGGCTTAGCTAATTCTTCCAACTTAGCAAACTCCACCTCCGTCTCCTCCAGGTTAATATACTTCTTGCACCTCTTCAGCACGTCGTCATACGTACGGGCAGGGGTTTTGGCTAAGGATGTTTGACAAGGCCCTGCTCGCAAACTCCTTATAGACCCTCCAGCCTTCACCTCGTCCGCGGCCGTGGGGATCTCCAAATAGGTTTGATTATATCGAGCTACATACTTGGGCAACGACTCTTTCTCCCCCTGCCTCATGGCCATCAGCGTGAAATACGTCTTCTCCTACGCCACAGCGCTCGCGTATTGGGTCATCAGCTTCTCCGCGAAATCGTCGAAGTCCTTGATCGATCCATGAGGGAGCTGCTGGAACCAATAGAGCGCACCTCCTGTCAAGGTCGATAAGAATGCCCTGCAGCTAACAGAATCAGAATAACAATATAACACAACCAAGTTCTCAAACGCCCTTACATACCTTGACGGGTCAGTAGTCCCATCGAACACCAAACTCATGTCCCTGAAATTCGCGGGTAATGGTGCAGCCAGTATGTCCCTCGAGAATGGGTGTCCTCGAGCACGCCTCTCAGGTCGGCCATCCATCTTAGCTTGCATCTGCCTCACCTGCTCTGTGAGTCTTTCCACCTCCCGATCTCGCAGAGCTCCATCTCCTCCATAGCTAGACACGTCCTCATCCACCATCATTGGTCCAACAGCCACTCGCGAAAGGCTTTGGGTGACTTTCTGAACCGCTTGTGCCGCCGCGTTCGCCACCATCTGCTGCATCTCCTGCCTGGTCATCACCACCTACTGGCCGGGGCGCGTCTCCTCCACCGGCGACGGTGCTGCTCCCTGCACCACCGCTCCTTGCTGCGGCGTCACGGCTAGATCTGGTTGCAACGGCATTGGGATCGCCACTCCTTGAGCTGTACGGGTCTCCTGGGCTCGGCTTGAGCCCACGTCAGCCTCTGGTTGCACCGACGTGACTCCTACACTTTGAGGAATGGGCGTCGGAGTCACCGGTGTACGCGAGGGTCTAGAGAGGCCCCTGGGAGGGCCTTCTCCAAACGGCCTCGTCATCGTCCACGCTTCGTCGAACGATGCTCGCAAATCTTTCCTAGGAATTCCGTCCGCCATAGCCGCCGAGCTTCAGCAATCTCAGCACACCACTTTTCGAATGAAAGTCCCACAGACGGCGCCAAATGATAACGCAAAACAGTCTGACCGGCTTGAAATCGGTTCGCCTTCCTCTTCCTCGCCGGTAGAACACCGCACACCTACACAGAACTCTCACACCGGAGGGGTTTTCCGGTGAAGAGCCTCCGATGCTTAAGTCAGTATGTGTTTGTTCAATTTTCCAAAGTAAAGCATGGATAAATCGTAAGTCACAAGAAAAGACCCACTCCTATATATATATATATATAGGAGTGAGATACCTGCCCTAAGAGCTGCCCGGATCTGGTGAGCTATCCTGCCCATACTGCCCGTCCGTACACACACAGTATGTGTGTGTCAGAAGTGTCAGAGGTGGTTATCACCACTATTGCTCTGCACCAATGTATTCTCGCCATGTGTCCCTCTAAGCAGAGGGAGATTATTCTCTGTGCATCCCGTTAGGATCTCTTAACGCCACCCACGCGCTTTCTCGCGTTCAAGCCACGCTCTCGACAACTCTTCACTTGTTAAGCGCTCGATCTGACCGAGTCCCCCATTGCTAGGTCGGTCCTCGACCAATTCTGCTATTCTGCTCGATCTCTTCCATTTTTGGTCGATCATCCTTCGACCAATTCAGTTTTCTTTACTTCGAGCTCGCCCAACCAATGTGGTAAACCGGTCTATTCCTTAGCTATATAATATCCCATATCATAGTCCTAATCTAATTGTAACTCTAATAAAGCAATAAAATATTAAGTACCCTAAACAATCTAGAGATCTTATGAAAAGAAGGAAACTAAATATCTAGTGAATCCTAAGTGATCTTGTCTTGCACTCCAAGTGAAGACCCTAGCCGACCTTCCCGTGCCTCGGACCGTCCGCACGCCTTGCCTTAGTCCTCGAGAACTAAGGTTGTAACGCCTTTTCCCGCGCGTGCGCTTCCGCCCGCGCTCCTCGCGTTTTCATCGTGCGCGTTCCCGGCACTCGCCGTATCCCCATCACTCGCCACGCCCTTCGTGCCTCTGCCCGATACACTTGTTGCGCGCGCGTCATACCCCATCACTTGTGCATTGCGTCCGCGCGCCAGTTACGCGCCTTCGCCCGTTGGATTCACTTCGCCCACTTCGCACGTGTCAGCCTTGATGGCTTGTCGCGCCCGTTCGTCGCGCTAGCCTCTTGCGTGCATGGTAGGCGCGGCTTGAGGAGTTCTTGAGTTGTCTCGCCACATTCGCATCACTGCGGTATCTCGTGCCTGCTGGGCTCGGGCACGGACAGACACGGTGTAACGCCCCACTTTTATTTGCCGAAAATCAGAATAAATTTTTCAAATTTATTTCAAAACACCTTAGGCGCTACTCATTTTCAAGACGAACTTCAATACTTAACCAAATTTTTCAATAATCAATAAATCTCAATACTCAATCCTCAATCATCATTTCAGTTATCAATAATTCAGTCATCAATAATCAATACTGCAATCCAATACCCAAACCGGGTTTCTGAAATTTATAATATCTAGGAATTACACTCCCTATCAATAATCCAATATTCAATATTCCAAATTGCAATAATATCAAAAGTAAGTTCAATAGGCGGAAGCAATAATCAAATAATTAGACCACCACTCGTGTCCCTCTACCGTGCCCGCAACACTAACCTGCATCCATGAAGAGCAGGTGGGGATGAAGACAAGAGGAAACAGTAGTGCTCACCACTATGCTGTAAACGTTATTCACAATAATGAAACAGTAATCAATAATCAATAAGGTATGGTCGCAGCATGTATACGAATCAATTATCTATCCCATTCTCCCATCAATCATATCAATAATAAGACTCATGTGCACACCTACGCATAGACTACTGCTGACTATATATCGAATGCCCTCCGGTCCTACATCGAGTGCTAGCCAATAGGAGTAACCGACTACTGCTGACTATATATCGAATGCCCTCCGGTATTACATCGAGTGCCAGCCAGTAGGAGTAAGGTTGTCCAGCCTAGGGACCTTCAACCCTGGTCTTACGGCTCAAAAAAGAGACTACCCAACGGATACGTTCTATAGCTATGAGGATAACTGTTCGACGGCCAGTATAGCTTACATCGAAGGGTACATGTTCCACATGCATACTTTGATCATACCATAATTAAAACAGTAATAACATTTAAGGCATAGCAATTTTTCGAATTAAACCCACCTGGTCGAAGCGACAATTCACGGTCACGATTCTTGAAAGCAGAGTGAGGTCAATGCCTCAAAATACCTACATTAAGTCAAGATGCTAAAATCAACACCTTATCTTGACTTGAAAAAGGAAATCACAATTGTACTTAGCCGAACTTGATTCGATTAAATTGTTCGTGAAGTCCTGTGGACGTTGGAACACTTAGACTCGACACTAAGACTCAACCAAAAACACATGGGAGTTCACATAATCCAAAACAAATATTGATCAAGTCAAACACTCAAAAGAACGGAAGGCGAGTCTATTTACAGTTTTTATTGCAAAAGTCATATATTTTAAAATACTAGACTTTAATAATAAAAATGAGTTGGTCAGGTTATCAAATGAGTTTAACTCTGAAATTTTAACCAAAATTCCACCTCCCAAAATTTAGCAATACTACAAATTTTCAACCTCAAATTCAAAGTACATTATTTTATAACATTCCTACAAGATAACAGCAAAAACGCACATAAATTTATATCCAAACTTAATGAACGATTCATGACTTGATATTTTAACACCACAAACTATAGCATGACAGAGACAACATGTAAAAGTTTAAGCCCTGAACATCAACTTTACTAATTTTAAAAATTTACACAAGTTTCAGCAGTTATCGAAATTCAATTAAAAACCGAACTAAATTGAACTCCAAAAATTCTCATCTTTTAACAGCATAAATCCACATATAAAACAAGCATTTCAGCCAAGTTTTAGAATTTTTCAATAATTAACCGATTTTTAGTAATTCAAACAACTTTCTGTAGAATCAACAAATAAATTATTAACCATATCAAAATCAGTTCCAAAATTCTAAAAAATTTACACAGAGCATAAACACGACAGAGGCATAACATACTCAAATTTTAGCACAATTGAAGCACGGACCAATTTATTATGCACTTTACATGATTCTTACCAGAAATTACTTCATTTATTAAACTACAGGCCTTTAAAAATTACGAAATTTTTACACAAGCCCGGTAATAAGCAAAAGTCATGACCCTCAAAATGTCAAGGAAACCGAGCTGCGTGCGATTTTTATAGTTCTAACACTAAAACAACGAAATTCGAGCTCGACAATTTAACACATAATTCATAACATGAAATTTCTCGTCTGAGGCCTTCCCATAAGGCCAAGGACTCGACATGGTTCCAAAATCCACCTACTTACATGCATCTCGAGGTCTCGCTCGATCCTTAAAATTGAAGAGATCCTGAACAACACGAATACACAAAAAGTCACGATTTTCTCATAATTTCATATCGAACACATTAATCGCAACATAATCACATCTTGCAAGTCAAACATAATACGAAAAAAAATATATACGATTTAACGAGACGGGATTCGACTAGATACCGTTCTCGGGAAAAACTCGAAAAAACGAAAATGAAGGACACGAACGAGGACGATGGGCTCGATGGATCCTCATTTCTCGCCGGGAAAGGAGCAGGGAATAGGGCTTGAAGTCGCCGGAGGAGTAGTTGGTGGCTCATGGCAACGGCGTTGTTGCTGCGTGGCGGAAGGAGGCTCGTCGGCGGTGCTGTGGTCGTGGAAGACCTGCTGATCGCAGCTAGGGCTCGCCGAGAAGAGTGTCGCGACGATGCAGTGCGACGTGGGAGGAGGACTGGTCGCGGCGTGAGGGAATCCGATGTCACGGCGTGGAGGCCTCCGCGGCGACATGGCAGAGTTTCAGGCGCGGCATGGAGGAGGCGCTGATCGCGGCGCGGGAGGAGGACTCGCCGGAAAGTCTGGTGGCCTGCCTCACTGGCGGAACGACACCGGAGGAAGTCGTGAGGGGGCAACGTCGCGGGGAAAGGGACGTCGGGTTGCTGCTGGTCCGTGGTGGTTCACGGCGAGAGGACGGCAGAGGTGACTGGTGGTTTCACGGCGATCTCATTTGGCGGCTAACATTGAGATGGTGGTGATGATCTGGTTTGGTGAAGATGATGGCGACAGGAGAGGGATTGATGATGACGAGATGAAAATGGTCGATCAGATTTTGAGAGGAAAAGGAATCGAGCGACAGATTTGAGGGGAGCAGAGGATTCAAAACAAAAGTTGCGCGTCTCTCTGTTCTTGAGAAAAAAAACGAATGAGCGAGATAAAATAAATAGCTTAGGGTTATTGTCTTGATCCACAAGACACACACAACACACGTGCATAAGGGCTGGGAAAACGGGTCTGGGCCGGGTCGGTCTCGCGGGTCAGCCGGTTTGTGCGAGGTCTCAAGGAACGAATCAGCTCTCGGGCCCGACTAGACGTAGAATTAAATAGGTTCGGCTCGACGATTAAAATTAAAATAAAACAAATATTATTTATATATATATATATATATAAGTCACATAGTTTATCTAAATAATAATAATATTTAGGTATTTAGTAACAATTGGACAAATAATAATATTTAGCATTTAGGCATTTAATCGCAATTTGACAAATAAATAATATTAAACATATAATAATAATAATAATAATAATAATAAAATAATAATAATAATAATAATAATAATAATAATAATAATAATACCAAAATTATTCATAAATAAACGGGTTTACAATCGGTTCACGAGATTAAACCGAAATCGCCGAACAACGAATGTTATTCAATAAAACAATCGAATATTCCAATATTTTATTTAAGTCGACATCGCGACTAATAAATATAACTGTATAAATAATATTCGATACGTAGAATATTCCGAGAAATTTTATAAATCGAATGGGGCGCTACTATCTATCCTCCTTAAAATATTTCCGTCCTCGGAAATGCGAAAGAACACACATCAAAAGGAAACGATAGACTCGCACAGGAATTCCCAATCACGAAGTTCGGGCATCATTCTCCGGAACTCGATTCCGTTACCATGAGTCCTATCGCCTTTTTACAGAAAGGCATACACTCACATACAGGAACCAAACCGACTCGCCCATGCTCATATGTTTACCTTTTTGCTTGGGAGGGTGATCAGTCCTGCCCGAGCTCAGGCATACATCATCTTGCAAGGGACCTAGTTCGGTTTAGCCTATACTCATGAGTATCAACGACTTGCTTCGTACCTAACAACACACAAGACCTCAACAGGTCATTCGGTGTATTGTCAGCGTACTCCGACTACCTCACCATCAAGGTGGACACGTGACGCCAAGTTTCAGTCTCACATCCGAGTCACACTGACAACTTGCTCACGATTTCATCACGACCGTGTGTCTCTATCAGAGACAACGACACGGTACCACATACATAAAGCACGACACCATCAAGCTCACACTCTCATGATATAGACTCCATGAGTCGAACGCAACCCTTATGCACATACATAAGGCTTGACCCAAAGCAACACGACATTCTCAATTTTCCGACTCGAGAAACTCTCAAGTAAAGCATAGGGACTCATCGACTACACTCTTTAATAAAAAATCATCAATTAAGGATGTATACACATTTTAGTGGAACTTGGGGCTCTCAGTTCAAGGTTCGGGGTAACATAAATATCTCAGCAAAAACTGGTCGATCAACGAAATGAATCGGAGGTTCAAGGTTAGTGTACTGTCACCCAAAAGGCGGCACGCTCGCTGGCGCTGCATAAGCGGGGCGCTGGGATGCGTGCGTACCCATCTACTCGGAGACCAACTGTAAGG
Organism: Striga asiatica; assembly: GCA_008636005.1. NCBI lineage: Eukaryota > Viridiplantae > Streptophyta > Magnoliopsida > Lamiales > Orobanchaceae > Striga > Striga asiatica. Next base: position 659,203 of record BKCP01004927.1, read on the forward strand.
TCGAGGCTTGGCCGCACACGCTGGCCTTGGGAGTTTGTGCGTTCGGCGATGGCGGCTGCAGTTCGCGTGCGAGTCGACGGTTGGCTGCGCGTTAGCCTGACGTCTCTCAGCATGGTCGTGCGTGCTCGGCCACCACTTCGCGTGGCAACACCGAGCCAAGGTCGGGGTTTGGTCAAGGTTTCCACAAGAAATTACAATTCAAGGCTACCAAAAAGGAATGATTTTACCAAATTTCAAAAATTTTGGGGTCAACAAAACAACATATATTTTAGGCGTTTCTCAATTTCAAAAGTTTCAAAAAGTCTCCAAAATAGCAAGGTGCAAGTTCGAGTTCCAAGTCCACCAACTTTCTAAAATAACAAAACGCAATACGCCACAGATCTAACAATATGCGAAATCTCAAAAGAACTTTCATGACGATTCTCCCTAAGTCAGCAGCTTCTACCGAGACATTAGATAGATAGCTCGCCTCGGCTCTTCCGACTAACAGCGTCGGCCGACACGTAAGCTCTTCATCTGGTAGCTAATCGTGTCAGTAGTTCTAAACGAGCGCAACTCACTTCCCAATCTTCACACTTTAGAATTTGAACGCGAAGTTCCTCCCGAGATTCCGAAAGGAGGAAAAGAACAAAATTTTTTATGATGAACAGAATCTAGAATAATGACGGTACTGCGCTACACGATGTGCTTGCTCCAGCCTCGACTATCCTCCTTAATAGATTTCTGCATAATCTTTTAAGGTGGAAAAACACTCCATCCTCTTATCGAACCGAATTGTGCTGGCTTCAGCTCTTGTGCATTTATCTCAATGCCGAGCGTGAATAATTATTGTCCCCCTCGAGGTTAGGTTATTCACAAAAGTGGCGATAGAAAAATTTTGCCCTCAAGTCTTCGTGATATTTTAGCGATGGCATTCGAACGAAACTCTCATACTTCACAAGAGAATAAAGATAAGCAGAAACAAACAGATGCTTATTCTCACTTGAAATCAGGTTTTTCAAAACAAAGTCAACTCCCAACATAAGATAAACCAGAATTAGCTAACTTCAAGGGAAGCGAGTTTTAAAGTTGGAAAGCTTAAAATATTTTACACAATGAATCAAGAGCAGGGGAAGATCAAACAAAATCCTCAAAATACGAAATTTGGACAACAAAATGAAGCCTCAATCACACTTCAAAATTGTTTGCTATGTGAATGGGAAAAAGGTTTGCAAGAGTATACAAGAAGACAAGAATTTAAGAAAGGAGGCACGACTGCTTCGCCTTCACGAGTCCACGATTCACTGTTTTCGTCATCAATTCAAGTTGCTCCTGGTAAGTCCTGCTGTCACTGGAAATCGCTCGCGGCTCAATATACAGAAGAGAAATGTCACTCGAATTTGCGGCATAAACTATTCACGCGGGGCCGGACCAGTCTATCCGCCTTAAGAACAAGGTCGGATTCCTTCGCTGAGAGTTTCGCAAAAGAATAGGTCACTATCATTTTTATCGAGGCCTAGCCACTCTCGAGAGTCGCGACAGTGTTACGCATTAAGTTTTCCCAACACTTCTTGGGGTCGGACATTAAGTATGCACGAGGCACCCAGACTCTACTCCAGCTCGCACTCGACTGGGGGTCAAATACACATCTGATGGTCTTAATAACCATGGGTATGGACCTCCGAATATCCCACACTTGGGACTTCTTCAGTTGTCTGCTCCCTTCATTTAAGCCTTCTCCTTTCGAGATGGCTCGTGGATGATCCTTCCGAAGACACCAAAATACATCGAGACGACTGTTATACACAGAACTCAGCTCGATAACATCATATCGAATTTCTAAACAAACAAAACCTCAAGTTTAGAACTTAACTCTATATCGCTAGAGTTCCAGAACTTTTAAAAGTACAAGGATAAATTCCTAATCCCCGGTTTACATCTCATAATATCATAATACTTCACATACAGAATTTAACATTACCCAAGTATTCATACCTAAGTTGGCGCGGCACGACGGAAGCGAGTGGTCACAACTTACATCATAATCCTCAGATAACTTCACAGAGTTCACATAAATCACATAGAGCAGTCTACAGAAACGTAGACCCGCTCTGATACCAAACTGTAACGCCCCACTTTTATTTGCCAAAAATCAGAATAACTTTTTCAAACTTATTTCAAAACACCTGAGGCGCTACTCCTTTTCAAGACGAACTTCAGTACTTAACCAAAATTTTCAATAATCAATCAATCTCAATACTCAATCCTCAATCATCATTTCAGTTATCAATAATTCAGTCATCAATAATCAATACTGCAATCCAATACCTAAACCGGGTTTTTGAAATTTATAATATCTAGGAAGTACACTCCCTATCAATAATCCAATATTCAATATTCCAAAATGCAATAATATCAAAAGTAAGTTCAATAGGCGGAAGCAAAAATCAAATAATTAGACCACCACTCGCGTCCCTCCGCCGTGCCCACAACACTAACCTGCATCCATGAAGAGCAAGTGGGGATGAGCACAAGAGGAAACAGTAGTGCTCACCACTATGCAGTAAACGTTATTCACAATAATGAAACAGTAATCAATAATCAATAAGGTATGGTCGCAGCATGTATACGAATCAATTATCTATCCCATTCTCCTGTCAATCATATCAATAATAAAACTCATGTGCACACCTACGCATAGACTACTGCTGACTATATATCGAATGCCCTCCGGTCCTACATCGAGTGCCAGCCAGTAGGAGTAACCCACTACTGCTGACTATATATCGAATGCCCTCTGGTCTTACATCGATTGCCAGCCAGTAGGAGTAAGGTTGTCCAGCCTAGGGACCTTTAACCCTGGTCTTATGGCTAAAAAAGGAGACTACTCAACGGGTACGTTCTACAGCTACGGGGATAACCGTTCGACGGCCGGTACAGCTCACATCGAAGGCTACATGTTCCACATGCATACTTTGATCATACCATAATTAAAACAGTAATAACATTGAAGGCATAGCAATTTTTCGAATTAAACCCACCTGGTCGAAGCGACAATTCACGGTCATGATTCTTGAAACCAGAGTGAGGTCAACGCCTCAAAATACCTACATTAAGTCAAGATGCTAAAATCAACACCTTATCTTGACTTAAAAAAAGGAAATCACAATTGTACTTAGCCGAACTTGATTCGACTAAGTTGTTCGTGAAGTCCTATGGACGTTGGAACCCTTAGACTCGACACTAAGACTCAACCAAAAACACATGGGAGTTCACATAATCCAAAACAAATATTGACCAAGTCAAACACTCAAAAGAACGGAAGGCGAGTCAATTTGCAGTTTTTATTGCAAAAGCCATATATTTGAAAATACTAGACTTTAATAATAAAAACGAGTTGGTCAGGTTATCAAATGAGTTTAACTCTGAAATTTTAATCCAAATTCCACCTCCCAGAATTTAGCAATACCACAAATTTTCAGCCTCAAATTCAAATTACATTATTTTATAAAATTCCTACAAGATAACAGCAAAAACGCATATAAAATTTATATCCAAACTTAATGAACGATTTCATGATTTGATATTTTAACACCACAAACTACATAATGATAGAGACAACATATAAAAGTTTCAGCCCTGAACATCACTTGTACTAATTTTATAAATTCGCATAAGTTTCAGTAGTTATCAAATTTCAATTCAAACCGATCCAAATTGAACTCCAAAAATTCTCATCTCTTAACAGCATAAATCTACAAATAACACAAGCATTTCAGCTAAGTTTAAGAATTTTTCAACAACTAACCAATTTTTAGTAATTCAAACAACTTTCTGCAGAATCAGTAAATAAATTATTAACCATATCAAACTCAGTCCAAAAATTCTAAAAATTTTACACAGAGCATAAACATGACAGAGGCATAAGATACTCAAATTTTAGTACAATTGAAGGAAGGACTAATTTATTATTAACTTTACATGATTCTGACCAGAAATTACTTCATTTGTTAAAAATAGCTAAAGGCCTTTAAATATTACAATATTTTTACACAAGTCTGGTACTAAGCAAAAGTCACGACCCTCAAAATTTCAAGGCAATCCGAGGTGCGTGCGATTTTTAATAATTCTAACACTAAAACAGCGAAATTCGAGCTCGATAATTTAACACATAATTCATAACATGAAAAATCTCGTCCGAGGCGTTCCCATAAGGCCAAGGACTCGACATGATTCCAAAATCCACCGACTTACATGCATCGCAAGGTCTCGCTCGATTCCTTAAAATCGAAGAAATCCCGAACAACACGAACACACAAAAAGTCACGATTTTCTCATAATTTCATATCGAACACATTAATCTCAACATAATCACATCTTGCAAATCAAACATAATACGCAAACAATATATACGATTTAACGAGATGGGATTCGACTACATACCGTTCTCGGGAAAAACTCAGAAAAACGGAAATGAAGGACACGAACGAGGACGACTGGCTCGACGGATCCTCGCATCTCGCCGGGAAAAGAGCAGCGAACAGAGATTGAAGTCGCCGGAGCAGCTGGTGGCTCACAGCGACGGCGCTGCTGCTGCGTGGCGGAAGGAGGCTCGCCGGCAGTGCTGTGGTCGTAGAAGACCTGCTGATCGCAGCTAGGGCTCGCCGGGAGGAGTGTTGCGATGATGCAGTGCGACGTGGGAGGAGGGTTGGTCGCGGCGTGAGGGAATCCGATGTCACAGCATGGAAGGCTCCGCCGCGGCGTGGCAGAGTTGCAGGCGCGGCATGGAGGAGGCGCTGATCGCGGCGCGGGAGGAGGACTCGCCAGAAAGTCTGATAGCCTGCCTCGCCACAGAACTGTTGTAAATATTTTTCCGGAGTAGAATCTAAAGATTCGAACACCGGGTCGTGTCTCACGAGGAAGGTTAGCCGGAATATTCTATACGTTTATTCAAAAACAAATAAAAGAAATAAAGTTCCTAGACATTCTAATTCAGATATTGGTTTGATTTAATTATCAACTACTGCGAAAATTCAAATTAAATAATAAGGAAAGCAAGTAACGAAGAACAATTAGGATTTGAGAAGCTAGGGAGTCGGGGAGATCCGCTTAGGTTCGAATTGCAATTAATGGGCAGGTGATTGTTCAGTTAAGTGATTTGAATAATCGACACGTTCGAGTACTCATTCTCAATAACTTTTCGTAACAAGAGAACAAACTAGAACGGCAAATTAACAATTCATTTAACTCCTAGGCAATACAGTTACGAACAAGCCTAGTTCATACGAGCCTATTTCGACCGACTCCTCCCCTTTCGGTTCTAAGAGTCGATTAAAGTAAACTAGAAGGTGTTTAATCAACTAGTCCGTTTAGAATAACCAACATCAAGCAAGAATATATCGAACTCAATTGCAAACAATTGGAAATCGAAGTGTCACCCTTCAACAGTTCTAAATACTCGAGCCCGACAATTGAAAAACCAAGTAAAAGATCAACTCGTATGAAATTGAACAATCCTGAACCCGACAATCACAAACGATATCAAAACATCAATCCCCTATCCCTAGCATAAAGATTTAGCTACTCATAATCGAATCAACACAAGAATTTATATCAACCCAAGAATTCATATTCATCAAGCTAAATGAAAAGAAAATCTTACGACGATAAAATCCCAAAGTTGAATCTGAATAACAAGATTGAATCCGAAAGCAATAGCAAATTCCGTAATCAAATCCGTGTTCTACGTCGAAAATAATGTAAGAACGATGAAAAACGAGAGAAAATGGAAGAGCGTAGGGTTTTCTGTGTTTCGTCGGTCGAGAGCGTGCCCTTTTTCTTCTGTCACGATCCCATATTTATATACACCGCGGGCCACGGCACGAGGTAATGGGACGCGGCGCGAGAAGGGAGTGTGCCGCGGCGTGGTGGGTACTGGCGCAGCGGCGCGGAAGGATAGGCGCGGCATGACGGGTGATAGCTTCGTGGCGTGATGGTCCTAGCGGCGTGGCGGTCTGGAAAAGCACGGCCTCTGTCCAGGCGTGAAGGGCTCCGCGTGATATCCCCCGGCGTGGTGAGAACTTGCTGCCGCGGCGCGGCTCCTTGCAGCGGCGTGATGGTCGGGGAAGCTGCATTCTCTGCCCGCCCGTGATGGCCTTCACGGCGTGGAGGACTGGAAGGGCCGCGGCGCTGGGGTCCTCGCGGCGTGACGTTGGGAAAGTATGGGAGCTCTGTCCGCCCGTGACGGTCTTCGCGGCCCGGCGACTGGCGCGGCAACCTGGGACTGCTTGCTTCAAATGCACGAGTTTGCAACTCAAGTTCGTTCGAGCTCGTCTAACATCGAAACTTGATTCCGATTTCTTCTATGTATCGCCAACGAGACGCTTCATTCAATTATGCTCACCCGGCCCGTTTATCGTAAAAGAAGAAATCCTCTTGAATAATTCAACCTACACACCAAAGACGAGAAAAACCAGAAAAACGACCAAGAAACACAAGGATAACCAAAATAAAACACGACACGAAATAAACTAAAAAAAACGAATAAAAACTAACGAAAAGACCGCGGGGAAAAAAGAAATGAGAAATAACAAAGAAAAACGCAACAAAAATGGGACAAACAAGAACAACACGGAGGAAGTCGTGAGGGGGCAGCGTCGCGGGGAAAGGGACATCGGGTTGCTGCTGGTCCACGGTGGTTCACGGCGAGGGGACGGCGGAGGTGACTGGTGGTTTCACGGCGATCTGATTTGGCGGCTGATATTGAGATGGTGGTTACGATCTGGTTTGGTGAAGATGATGACGACAGGAGAGGAATTGAAGATGACGAGATGAAAATGGTCGATCAGATTTTGAGAGGAAAAGGTATCGAGCGACAGACTTGAGGGGAGCACAGGATTCAAAACAAAAGCTGCGCGTCTCTCTGTTCCTGAGAAAAAAAACGAACGAGTGAGATAAAATAAATAGCTTAGGGTTATTTTCTTTATCCACAAGACACACACAGCACACGTGCATAAGGGCTGTGGAAACGGGTTTGGGCCAGGTCGATCTCGCGGGTCGGCCGGTTCGTGCGAGGTCTCAAGGAACGAATCGGCTCTCGGGCCCGACTAGACGTAGAATTAAATCGGTTCGACTCGACGATTAAAATTAAAATAAAATAAATATTATTTATATGTATATATATAAGTCACACAGTTGATCTAAATAATAATAACGTTTAGTTATTTAGTTACAATTAGACAAATAATAATTTTTAGCATTTAGGCATTTAATCGCAATTTGACAAATAAATAATATTAGACATATAATAATAATAATAATAATAATAATAATAATAATAATAATAATAATAATAATAATAATAATAATAATAATAATCCCAAAATTATTCATAAATAAACGAGTTTACAATCGGTTCACGCGATTAAACCGAAATGGCCGAACGACGAATGTTTTTCAATAAAACAATTGAGTATTCCAACCTTTTTTTTAAGTCGACATCGCGACCAATAAATATAACTACATAAATAATATTCGATAAATAGAATATTCCGAGAAATTTTATAAATCGAACGGGGCGCTACACATTGGGCCAGGCACTGCCGCGCTGCATGCGCGACCAGTGACCATGGCCGGCCCTTGCCGCCCTTCCGGCAACTATTTCCAGTGACATGATACATATATCATTTCAACATGATAAAATAAGCACAAAAATGCTAAGAGGCACTAGGAGACCTCGGGTCAAAATGCATGTGGCTCGGGAGGGCCGATAAGGCTGGTGGCTACACTAAGTCACCGAACAAACATTCTCAAATTATAAAATCACTTAGAGCCGAATACTTAACATCAATAATAATGACTTTAAGGGCTAACACATTGGTCATAACTCGCATGCATATAACTTAGGCTCGGGGGTCCAAAATGACACAATTTCATGAACAAGTTGACCAAGGCAACAAACTCCAATCATGCTCAAACTTTTACACCATCATAGACATAATATATGAGGGGATTAAGCTATCAATTTCGACTTTGGCACGCATGCAACTCAAATTTCGAATTTAAGGCCATTAATTCATAAAATTCAAAACTCATGATCCAAGGACTTAGAAAAATGTCAAGGATGATCCAAACACTTCACCAAGCATTTGGCATGGCTCGGCTCAGGTCTTGGGCACGCGCGGCTTGAAAAATGGCAAAGGCTCGAGCATAAAATGTCCAAGGCTTAACTTTGATTGTAACGCCCCGTTCGATTTATAGAATTTCTCGGAATATTCTATTTATCGAATATTATTTATACGGTTATATTTATTTTATTGGTCGTGATGTCGACTTAAATAAAAGGTTAGAATACTCGATTGTTTTTATTGAAAAACATTCGTCGTTCGACGATTTTGGTTTAATCGCGTGAATAGATTGTAATGCCCCGTTTGATTATTGAATTTTTAAGAATTATTTATTATTATTATTATTATTTATCTTTATTTGTTATTATTACTATTATTTGAATGCTAAATATTATTAAATGTCTAAAATGATTTATTTGTCAACTTGCGATTAAATGTCTAATTGTCTAAATGATATTTATTTGCCAAATTATAATTAAATACTTAAATGCTATTATTATCTATTTAAATTTATATTTGTATTTTTATTAATATTAATATTTTTAAATTAAATTGTGTGTATTTTAAATAATATCCGGGTTATTTTTTTTTTTATCGTGCGAATTAATTTTGGGAACCGATTTAACTTTTTTGTCTAGTCGGGCCCGAGAGCCGAATCGTTCCTTGAACTAGCCCCGAACCGGTGCCCCGAACCCGGGCCAGACCCGTTTTCCCAGCCTTGCACGTGTGTGTTGTTAGTGTTATATACTGAAAGCTTGGCTTTGCATGATATTACACATTTACCCTTTATGAATGAGAATCATGTTAGATTAAACAAGTTCTACGTTCTGTTGTTCTGCACTTAGATAGTGTGGGTCGTAACCGAAGATCACTCTATCAGTTACTTGCGAACAAGAATAGTTGTTCACAACCTAGATGGACATGAACACCCCATCCGAACGGTTGTAGTGTCAAGTGTACAGTTTGTCTTGACTGATTAGTTGCACTAGTACATTTATGTATTGAACAGGATCCCAGAGAGGAGAAGTTCATTTTATACTGATCGTCGTAAATGAACTAGGCCTCGGTTAATTACTGCGTTCTCTTAACCCGTAAGATATTAAACAGGCAGATATATATAATATATATTACTTTGATTCACATGGGTGAGGTTCAGTTCGCTGGATTAATATTCCTACTGTTTTGGGTAATATTATTATATATAGGATGTGCTGTTAGGATATTTACGGTCACCATGTGCGTTAGTTTGATGATGTCCCCGGAGTGAGTTCATGAAGGATTGTTATGCTAAACCCTGCAGGTGGATTAAATTCCGGCATAATAAGAATGTGATGAACGAGCGCTAGCTTCGGTGAAATAATAATAAATTAATTAATTCTTGATTGTCAGTAATCGAATTAATTAATGGACATTATATCTTAAACGTGGGGAGGTAAATCGAGTAATTATTATTGGAGTCTCAAATGTAATTTGGGCTAGGAAGAGGGAGTTCAATAATATAATGTTGGTGGCCCATTAATATTATTTAATTAATTAGAGGAGTGGGCTTGGCCCACAGTTAGTCTAATTAATTAAGGAGCCCTTTTCCTAATCTCCTTAGGATCCCTACTGTAGCTCTGTATATACATCATTAAGCTCATGAGAAGAAAAGAGAAATCTCATATTCACGAGATATACACGCCCCACGCGTCTTTCTCTCTAGATCTCATTCGAGCTTTATCTTCTTCTTGTTGCTCCACTGGTACAAGTTGAAGAAGGGTGTATTGAGTAATACAGTAGAAGATCTGTAGGTAAACCGAGACGATATAGATTTTGACCTACAGAACTAACCGGAAGTCCGATTGAGACGTACAGTATACCCAGACGACCGTCTCGACGAGTGCTTTCCATCGCCTTTGACGTCGCCGGAATCCGACGCCGCACGCGCCCTCACGCGCCGCCGGAAGGTGTCTGGCAGCAAAATTTCGTTTTGATCTGTTTGCATCCGTTTGATCCAGTTTTGATCTGATCTTGTTCGTGCAACCCAAGACGCGTGTTGCGGTCAATCAATTGCGGTTAACCGTTCGGGTCAACCAGATCTACATAAATTTTAAGCCGTAAGTTCTCTACGTCAAACCTTTAGATCCGCTGCGCATAGGTTTATGTTTGCTATTGAATTCGTGACTTGTACATAACGAGATCCTCACAGATCCCAACAAGTGGTATTGTAATGCCCCGTTTATTTGTGGATTATTTTGGGATTATTATTATTATTTTTATTGATGTTATTATTGTTATTATTAATTGGTAATAGTATTTATATTTTATTTTATTGAATGCCATTATTATTTATTTATTTGTCAAATGTGATTAAATGCTAATTGTGAAATTTGTCTAATTGTTTAAATTGATTTTGTGACTTAATTAAATTATTAATGTGAATAAATGTGTATGTGATAATATGTAAAATATATTTATTTATCTTATCGGTTTATTTTTATCGTACGTTTGCGTTCGAAATCGAGCCCGATAATTTTTGTTGTAATCAAATTGGGCCCGAATATATCTGTTTAAATTTTTATTTGAGCCCGTGAGCTAATTTTTGTTGTCCCAACCGGCCCAAATCTTCTTGGCCCAAAATTTCTCGGGCCCGGCCCGACAGATTTTCCTTTTCTTTTATTTTGGGCGTGATTTTGTGTTGTCTTGGACAACAAGAAATTTTGTTCTTTTTCCAAACCTAATATCATCATGTATAAGTATAAATATATATATATAGTCCTTCTTGTCTGTTCTTCCTCATTGCCGCAGTTTTTTTTT
>BKCP01004927.1:671567-697404 GCA_008636005.1 Striga asiatica
TTTGAAAATTTTTGTATGCATGAGAACTCTAGTCTAAGTGTCCCGAACGCTAGTGCCTTGATGAATGCGAAAACAGTAGGAGGTCGCCTGCCCGTTGTATCCGGGAGGGACGCCCCATGCCGTTGTATCCGGAAGGGGAAAAACATCTCTGCTGTCTCCTGGAAAGGATCCTGCGAACCGTTGTACCCGGGGGTGGGAATGTTTCCAGTTACAGCCATGCCGTTGTATCCGGAAGGTTGTTGTATGTACATAGGAGGTTTGCGATAGGGCTGGGTAGGGGGATTAGGCTTTGAATTCTGTGCATACCGATATTGAAACCGCTTTTACTGATACTGCTTTTTAAAATAATTATACGAGATAACCGTGCGATAATGGTGAGCTAGTTGGTTGCTCACCCCCATTATTTTCTTGTTGTTTCTCTCTTCCTTTGTTTTTAGGGTAAGACGAGCTGGAGGCGGTGGCGTAGGACAAGCGAGATGGTGGTCATATGTGTCGATAAATCTATGCTTCCGCTTAAACTCGAACTTTATTTGTTTGCTATTATTGCCTTGGATTATTTACTGCTTTCACTTTTCGAACTATGTTGAATTGGGTTGAACTTTGAATAATGTTGGATCTTTTGAAATGGTTTTTAAGACTTACGTTTATTTGGAACTTGTCTTATTGATAGTTCGTGCATGTGTGTTATTTAATGAAATTAGTAAGTAGCGCCCGTTTCTCGAAAAATGTTTTAACTTGGATTTAAAAAAAAAATATAGCTCTGATTTTCATTAATTAATTAAATAAATTCTTTAAAATAAAACGGGGCGTTACAGGTATCAGAGCACTTGGTTAATTCGTTTTGTGCAAAGTTCGAATTTTTACGGCTTTATTTCACAAGATGTGTTCAAACGCAGCCATATATTGGATTATATTTGCATAACTCGGTTTTGCAGGAAAATAGTTAATCCACTATTATGGCCGATTATGTGTTTGATGAATGTTGTTGAATGTGATGTATGGTTTTAAATTTGTTTTTAAAGCCTCGGGCGTGTCGAGAAATTTATGGATGAATGTTTGTAATAATTATTCGCCCGGGGGTTTACCGGATAGATTTAATTATTTGTTTAGAAAACATGTACATCCATTCGTTGGATCTAGGATCGAATTATGTAATTTTTTAAATTATATTTTTCGTGTTGTGATCGTGTGTTGATAACCGGGAGATCACAAGAGATCAACGAGCCTCGAAGAATTAAAATAAAAAAAGGGAAACGGCGCGTTTTTCCGACCACTGGCGGCAGCGGCCGGGCGGCAGCCAGGCGGGAGTCGGCGGTTGGCTGCAGGAGGTGGAGAGGTTTTGCCTTCTTGTCCAAGCAGTACAAGATCAACCAGGATTCTACTGCTTAAAGGAGTTCCAGTTGAACAGGGAAAAGAACTGTCACAGTTTCCTTGTTTAAGGAGACTCAATATCTAATGGCCATAATAGTGGATTTATTTATTTATTTAATTAAATTTATTATGCCATTAAATTATTATTTATGCATGTTAATTAATTATGTTCTTGCATGGGATTAATTTAGTATTGCTAGATTAATTATGCATGTTAATTAATTATGTAATGCATAGAATTAATTTAGAATTGTGTCAATAAATTATGCATGTAATTAATTATTGCACTGGCATGGATTAATTTAGAATTGCATAAATTATTGAACATGTTAATTAATTATTGCATTGACATAGATTAATTTAGAATTGCATGAATTAATATGCATGTTAATTAATTATTGCATTAACATAGATTAATTTGGAATTGTATAAATAGTTAAAAATCCTCATTAAATTATACTAAGTTTGAGAAGGGATTTTAAATTAAAGTTAATTGTAAAATTCCTAAGGCCTCCATTTCTAATTTGTCGGTAAATCAATTAATTGCGGTTATGGGCTCCCCCTCGGGTGACATTGCTAAAATTAATTGTAGGAAATTACCAGGACAAATTTCTAAAAGTAGACGGTTAGAGGAAATCTTATGAGAGCGTACGGGCTTCCCCTCGGATGACGTATAATCAAATTTGACGACCTTAGGACCGAGAAATGGGATTCACTTAGAATGCGATTAAATTTATTAACCCCCCTCGGGGTCCCTGAATTCTATTGCATGGCCAAATGGAGACCGACTATTAATTTCGTTCGTCATGAATTTGGTTTTGACTTATGGAAATTAATGGGCCTTAGAAAAGCCCTTCTCTTACAAAATGCGAGTTTGTAGGGCGACCCTCGTAGCATGCATTCTCACAAGGTGTAATAGATGTCGGTGGATTTAAGTTAATGTTGTTTTGAGGATATCAATATTAACAGTTAAATTCAAAAGTGTTTAATCTGTAAAATTTATTTGCATGATTCTCAGGATATTCATCATGTCGTTCAATCCGTTGTCTGTCATTCTAAAAGAAAATCAACTTACTGGTCCTAATTACATTGATTGGAAGAGGAACTTAGACATAGTGTTGACTGCTGAGGGTTATAAGTTTGCTATCACTGATGCTTGTCCGGCGGTGCCGGCGGCTGATGCTCCTGAGCAGGAGAAAGAGGAGTATGCTCGGTGGAAGAAGGCTGATGAGATGGCGAAGTGTTACATTCTGGCTTCTATGTCGAATGTTCTTCAACATCAGCATCAGTCTAAGGACACTGCAGCAGATATACTTCTCAATCTCAGGGATCTGTTCGGACATCAGTCTAGGGCTGCTAGGCAAGAGGCTTTGAGTGCTCTGATGAGTACGCGCATGGCCGAGGGCACACCCGTAAGGGAGCACGCCCTCAGGGTTATGGCGCAGCTCAATGAGCTTGAGGTTATGGGAGGTTATATTGACGGGGAAACCCAGGTTGATATTATGCTCCAATCTCTGCCGAAGAGCTTTGATCAGTTCCGGTTGAACTACAACATGCACAAGATGCATATGGCTCTTCCAGAACTGCTTGCAGAGCTTCAGTCGGCGGAGGCCTTATTCACTCAAGCACCTCAGGTGCTAGTCGCCGAGCAGGCTGGACCTTCCAGGCCTCACAAGGGCAGGAAGAGAAAGAAGTCTGCAGGAAAGGCGAAGGCACAGGATGCTCCGGTTTACCCACGACCGACCCCTCAGGCTGTGGCAAAGAAACCGAAAGGAAGATGCCACAAGTGCAATAAGTCAGGACACTGGAAGGTCGATTGCCCTCTCCTCAAGAAAGGTAACTCTCTCGTTAATGTCGTAGAAACATGTTTAGCGGTTGTATCTACCAGAACCTGGTGTGTAGATACTGGAGCCACTGATCATGTCTGCAATTCTTTGCAGGGGTTCCAGGAAACCAAGCGACTTAGGGAGGGAGAGATCACCGTCTACATGGGCAATGCTACGAAAGTGGCGGCTGTTGCAGTGGGAGACGTTACTTTATCGTTCGATAGTAGTAGTTTGGTTTTGAGAAATTGCCTTTATGTTCCTAGTTTTAGAAAGAACCTTGTTTCAGTTTCTAAACTCGTTATGGATGGTTTTTCAGTTTCGTTTGATGACATGGTTATTATTCGTTTTGAAAATCGTTTCATATGTTGTGGTTCATTAGTTGGCAATTTATATGTTCTCAAACCGAACTCTCCCACAGTGCAACATAATGAATTGAATAATGTCATAACTACATCTAATAAGAGGAAGGAGTCTTCGCAGATGAATCAAGAATATCTGTGGCACCTTAGACTTGGACACATCAACCTTAGGAGGATTCAAAAGTTAGTGGCCAGTGGACATCTCGGTCCATTGGAGGAGCACTATCCAACTTGCGAATCATGCCTGGAAGGTAAGATGGCCAAGAGGCCGTTTACGGCAAAGGGGTATAGGAGCCAAGAAGTGCTAGGATTGATTCATTCTGATTTGTGTGGTCCTATGTCGATCCAGGCTAGAGGAGGTTTCGAGTACTATGTGTCTTTCATAGATGATTACTCGAGATATGGGTACGTTTATCTGTTGCACCGCAAGTCCGAATGCTTTGAGAAATTCAAGGAGTATCGGGCAATTGTGGAGAAGCTTCATGGTAAATGTATCAAGTCACTTCGTTCTGATCGAGGTGGCGAATACCTTTTTAGAGAGTTCAGGACATACTTATCGGAAGCTGGGATTGAATCCCAACTGACTACACCCAGCACGCCCCAGCAGAATGGGGTTGCAGAGCGAAGAAATAGGACTCTTATGGAGATGGTTAGGTCTATGATGAGTTATTCGAGGTTACCAAATTTGTTCTGGGGTTTGGCTTTGGAAACGGCATCGTATATTCTGAACATGGTTCCGTCGAAGTCAGTTGATACTACCCCTTATGAGATGTGGAAAGGGCGCAAGCCCAGTTTCTCACAGCTTCGAGTTTGGGGTAGTCCTGCACACGTGTTAGTGCAGGAACCTGGCAAGTTGGAGAAACGTTCGGAAGCACGAGTTTTTGTAGGCTATCCCAAGGGAACGAAAGGTGGATTATTTTATAGTCCCGAGGATCAGAAGGTGATCGTTTCCACGAACGCTAGATTCTTGGAAGAAGACTATATTATGAATCATAAGCCCGCGAGTAGACTAGCCTTAGAGGAGTTAAGGGGTGAGATCGATGGTTCCCCACCGAGTGCGCAAGTAGATACATCACATAATACTGCAACACGGAAAACTGAGAGTGTACCAGTGCAGACAGTGCCTCGTCGCAGTGGGAGGGTTTCTCATTTACCCGACCGATGGATAGGTCTTGGAGAGTCATCGGACTCAGTTCCAGGAGGCCTAGAATCGGACCCAAGAACTTACGATGAGGCACTCCAAGATAAAGATGCAGATTCATGGAATATTGCAATGAAAGCTGAAATGGGGTCAATGGACTCTAATCAGGTCTGGGATCTTGTAGAACCACCCGATGGGGTACGACCCATTGGATGTAAGTGGATCTATAAGAGAAAGAGAGGATTGGATGGGAAGGTGCAAACCTTTAAAGCTAGGCTTGTTGCGAAAGGTTATACCCAGATCGAGGGTATTGATTATGATGAGACCTTTTCGCCAGTAGCTATGCTTAAGTCCATTCGGATTCTCTTGGCTGTAGCCGCTCATATGGACTATGAGGTCTGGCAGATGGATGTCAAGACAGCTTTCCTTAATGGGAACCTGCAAGAAGACATCTATATGCAGCAACCAGAGGGATTCATTGCTGAAGGTCGTGAGCATCTAGTGTGTAAGCTTAATCGGTCTATTTATGGACTGAAGCAAGCTTCGAGATCTTGGAACATCCGTTTTGATGAGGTGATCCAGTCGTACGGGTTCACTCAATGTCCGGATGAGCATTGTGTTTACAAGAAAATCAGTGGGAGCGTGGTGGTGTTTCTTGTGCTTTACGTAGATGACATACTGCTTATTGGAAACAGTAAGAAGGAGTTATCAGACGTAAAGGTGTGGTTGTCTAAGCAGTTTGATATGAAGGACTTAGGTGAAGCAGGACACATTCTTGGTATTAGGCTCATTAGAGATCGTAAGAAGAGAATGTTGTGCTTATCCCAGTCTTCATACATAGATACTGTCTTGGCCAGATTTAGCATGCAGGATTCCAAGAAAGGTATGTTACCTTTTAGACATGGAATACCTTTATCTAAGGAGATGTCTCCTAAGACGTCTAAGGAGATAGAGGAGATGAAGACAGTTCCTTATGCTTCGGCAGTAGGAAGTCTCATGTATGCAATGCTATGCACAAGGCCGGATATTAGCTACGCCGTTGGCATGGTAGCTAGATATCAAAGTAATCCAGGACGGGAACATTGGTCTGCGGTGAAGCATATACTCAAGTACCTGAGAAGGACTAAGGAGTACATGTTAGTTTACCGTGCAGACAGCTTGTTACCTCTGGGTTACAGTGATTCTGATTTCCAGTCAGATAGGGATGAAAGTAAGTCAACCTCAGGTTATGTGTTTACCTTGGGAAGTGGAGCCATTTCATGGAGGAGTGCTAAGCAGAAATGCGTGGCAGACTCCACCATGGAAGCCGAGTACATAGCAGCCTCAGAGGCAGCGAAAGAGGCAGTTTGGCTCAGGAACTTCTTAGTGGACTTAGAGGTTATACCGAGTTTGCCACGTGGTATCACCGTGTACTGTGATAACAGTGGAGCAGTAGCGAACTCAAAAGAACCTCGAGCCCACAGGGCAAGCAAACACATAGAGCGCAAATACCATCTGATTCGGGATATCGTTGGTAGAGGAGACGTTGATGTTGCCAAGATTGCATCAGAGGATGCATGGCAATAGGATCGACATAGGTCTTTTAGAATAACGGATTGATAGGACTATACTGTAAAAGCGAAAGCTTTAAGTATAAGTGGGAGATTGTTAGTGTTATATACTGAAAGCTTGGCTTTGCATGTTATTACACATTTACCCTTTATGAATGAGAATCATGTTAGATTAAACAAGTTCTACGTTCTGTTGTTCTGCACTTAGATAGGGTGGGTCGTCATCGGGCGAACCGAAGATCACTCTATCAGTCACTTGCGAACAAGAATAGTTGTTCACAACCTAGATGGACATGAACACCCCATCCGAACGGTTGTAGTGTCAACTGTACAGTTTGTCTTGACTGATTAGTTGCACTAGTACATTTATGTATTGAACAGGATCCCAGAGAGGAGAAGTTCATTTTATACTGATCGTCGTAAATGAACTAGGCCTCGGTTAATTACTGCGTTCTCTTAACCCGTAAGATATTAAACAGGCAGATATATATAATATATATTACTTTGATTCACATGGGTGAGGTTCAGTTCGCTGGATTAATATTCCTACTGTTTTGGGTAATATTATTATATATAGGATGTGCTGTTAGGATATTTACGGTCACCATGTGCGTTAGTTTGATGATGTCCCCGGAGTGAGTTCATGAAGGATTGTTATGCTAAACCCTGCAGGTGGATTAAATTCCGGCATAATAAGAATGTGATGAACGAGCGCTAGCTTCGGTGAAATAATAATAAATTAATTAATTCTTGATTGTCAGTAATCGAATTAATTAATGGACATTATATCTTAAACGTGGGGAGGTAAATCGAGTAATTATTATTGGAGTCTCAAATGTAATTTGGGCTAGGGAAAGGGAGTGCAATAATATAATGTTGGTGGCCCATTAATATTATTTAATTAATTAGAGGAGTGGGTTTGGCCCACAGTTAGTCTAATTAATTAAGGAGCCCTTTTCCTAATCTCCTTAGGGTCCCTACTGTAGCTCTATATATACATCATTAAGCTCATGAGAAGAGAATAGAATTCATTCTCACGTGAAACACGCCTCTCTCTCTAGATCTCATTCGAGCTTTATCTTCTTCTTGTTGCTCCACTGGTACAAGTTGAAGAAGGGTGTATTGAGTAATACAGTAGAAGATCTGTAGGTAAACCGAGACGAAATTGATTTTGACCTACAGAACTAACCGGAAGTCCTATTGAGACGTACAGTATACCCAGACGACCGTCTCGACGAGAGCTTTCCATCGCCGCCGACGTCGCCGGAATCCGACGCCGCACGCGCCCTCACGCGCCGCCGGAAGGTGTCTGGCAGCAAAATTTCGTTTTGATCTGTTTGCATCCGTTTGATCCAGTTTTGATCTGATCTTGTTCGTGCAACCCAAGACGCGTGTTGCGGTCAATCAATTGCGGTTAACCGTTCGGGTCAACCAGATCTACATAAATTTTAAGCCGTAAGTTCTCTACGTCAAACCTTTAGATCCGCTGCGCATAGGTTTACGTTTGCTATTGAATTCGTGACTTGTACATAACGAGATCCTCACAGATCCCAACATGTGTTATATTGTGTAACAAGATTAGTTAACCCTAATCTAATTATTTGTCTTATAATTGTCTCGCTCAAGCATAGCACCAACAGCTTTTCTCCTCATTCACGCCAGAATAGAGAAGTTCTCTTCTCTCTCAAATCAGTTCCCTCATCTTGCAAATCAAATCTCACTTTCATCAATCATCGCCCTCATCTCCTTCCCCCTTGAATTGGTCGCGCTTGTCATCTTCTCGCGAGCAGGGCCGACACCCTTCACAGATCGCCCAAATCCCTCCCCGACACCCCTCTTCATCTCGCTTGCAAATTGGACCTATCAGCCACCATCGCCGGCCATGCTCGCACCCCTGTCGGGAAGAGCCCTTATCGACGGCGTCCCTGCACCCCCGTCTGTCACCGCGAACAGTTCCTCCGGCGAGACGAGTTCTGTTCGCGGCTGGAATCAAATAGCCGGCTCAATTGTTCGTGGCTGAGAAATCCCCGGTGATGCTGAACAGCGATTTTAGGTGACGAGGGCCGGCCTGTTCACCACCAGGTTTCGGCGAATTTTTGGTGCATTTGGCGAGATCCCGGTGAGGGAGTTCCGTTCTTCGATTGAAGAAGCCACTGACAGCGACCTTGCAGTAGAGGCAGGCAAAGATGGTGAGCCAGGGCCACCCGATTTTCTGGCAGATATGACCACCGACGGGCTGCGACCTCTGCACCTGCACCACCCGACGACCCCTCTTTCACCAGCGACCTTCTGTTCAGCTGTCGTCGCTCGAGCCATCCCGACAGACCCCAGTCACGAGCCTTCTGGTCAGCCGCGAGCCTCAATCGAGCCCCGTCGAGGAAGCCGCGATGTAGAACCTTGCCGATGAGATCCACGCACGTCATGCTGAGCCGCCTCTCAGCCCGCACGCACTCCGGCAGCCGCGAACTACCGCTGCAACGCCTCGCCGGTTCCATCGGGCTCCGGAGCCGAACGAGTGACAATCAGGCTGAGAGCAACAACCAGCCGAGTCGTCTTCGAGCGCTTTAGCCTTGACCTGAACCTCTTTCCCCGTTTTTATTCTCGACGAGAAGTAATTTGGTTGTACGGCTGTACCTTTTAAGCCTTGTTTATGGCTGAGTTATTGTGTTCTCTTATGTGTTGATAATTAAGCCGTGGCCTTTGTTGAGAGGTGCTGAACTTTTTGGTGGTTATTATGCTGTTAAATGCCTTAGTCCAGAGGTGCTACTTTTAGTTTATAAGCCATTAAAGTGTGATGTTCGATTTCAAAAAAGGAATAGAGAAATGGGTACGGTTTTATGTGCTTTTGTCGGAATTGTTATGTGTGTATTGATATATTGAGCATCATGAGATAATTATGTTGGATATGGAGTGTGTTTTTTTTTTTTAGATGCCTATCAAATCAGTTTATTTGGCTTAAACATGTGTTATGTGATTGAGAAAAAGAAGGAAGAAAGTGAGATGGTTTATATGTTTGTTTTGGACTTTTTATTTATGTGAGTGCTGAGCTCTTAAGTGAATTGTATTTGTGTGTATTTTTTTTAATTGCTATTTTATGTGTTTAAAAAAAAAATATTAGTATTGCTGCCTTGAATCTATGAGCTTAAAGGAGTTTTAAAATGTTAGAATTTAGCAGGTTTAATTTGGTTGAAATAAAGAAGAATTGAGATTATTTCAAATTGTCACCTTATGAGATGAGTTGCTGCAGTATGTTATTATCTTGATATGGCTGAGTCTTAGATTTCAAATTTTAGGAACTCTGTAGTCATATGAAATGAATCAATGTGTTTTGGATAGATACGAAGTGTGCTATTGATAAATGCATTGGAATTATTGCTTTAAGAATTTCCATGCTTTTCTATTCCAATGTGAGAACTTATGTGTATTATAAGTTTGACTTATTGTTTTGGGGCTCTGATTTACTATTTTCGGTGTTCGGCCTTTTGATGCGGTTTAGTAGTTGATGTGTGCTTTACCTGTTTGTGTGGCCTAATCAACCCAATCAAAATTTTTAATAATAATTAAATCCTTAATTTTTTAGGTTTGAGGAGTCAAGCCCTCGACCTACCGTCTTGATTGTGTGCCTTTTCTACCGGATTACCAGGTGGGTTTAATGTAAAATTGTCTATGCTGTAAATGTTATTACTGTTTTTAAATTTTTGGTATGATCAAGTATGCATGTGGAACATGTAGCATTCGATGTGAGCTGTACCGGCCGTCGAACGGTTATCCCCGTATCTATAGAACGTACCCGTTGGGTAGTCTCCTTATTATTGTGAGCCGTAAGTCCTGGGTTAAAGGTCCCTGTGCTGGACACATTTTGAGCCGTAAGTCCTAGGTTAAAGGTCCCTGTGCTGGACACATTTTGAGCCGTAAGTCCTGGGTTATAGGTCCCTGTGCTGGACAACCCCGTTGGTAAGACCAAGGTGAGGCCTTGGCTGGCGGGATACTCCTACTGGCCGGACACTCGTTGTAAGGCCTTAGATAAGGCGTTCGGTATATAGTTCGGCAGTAGTCTATTGCTATAGGTGTGCACATGAGTCTATTAATGATATGATTGATAGGAGATTGGGATAATTAATTGATTCGTATACATCCTGAGATCATACCTTATTGATTATTGATTACTGTTTCATTATTGTGAATAATGTTTGCTGCATAGTGTTGAGCACTACTTTTTCCAACTGTGCTCATCCCCACCTGAAATTCATGTTTCAGGTTAAGCAAGGCGGGTACGACGACGGAGTAGAGCGAGTGGCAGTCGGTCTATGAGACCGGTTATTAATTGATTTTGCTTCCGCTATATTTATGATTTATGCAATTTCGAACTTTGAGAATTTATGAAGTATTGAGATACTATTGGGGAGATGCCCCGTTGACATTGGCATGTCTTAAAACTTGAGATTTATTTGGGGAACCCGTTTTGGGTGAATTGAGGATTTATAGATTTATGAATCCCGTTTTGGGAGTTAGATGATTTATGTTATGGTAATGATTTGAAATAAATGAGTAACGCCACAAATGTTTGAAATAAATTTTGAAAAAAATTTATTCTGATTTTTCTAAAAGTCCAGAATTTCTTTATAATCAAAGTGGGGCGTTACATTGATAGTCTAATACACTTAGAAAAATATTCTAAGTATCAAAATACCAAGGCTCGACTTTGCTCGGGAATGACTTGGAAAAATGACTCGGAACGAAACTAGGGTTCGAAGCAAATAATTTCTAAAGCCGAATAGATATCACTTATCAACCCAAATTAATGGATTGATCTTGGCCTTAACTTGACATAGAAAATTCCAAAGAATAGTCTAACATAATTGATCATTTAGCATATAAAACATAATTCAGATATTTCTGAATAATACGGATTTCAATTATAGTCGATCAGTGAAACCGTTCTTAATATTATTACTGATTCTGGGCGTTACACTTAGAAGATTAGGAATAGGGCTCCTTAATTAATTAGACCAATTGTGGGCCAAAGTCACTCCTCTAATTAATTAAATAATATTAATGGGCCACTAACATTATACTATTGAACTCTCTTTTCCTAACCAAATTACATTTGAGACTCCAATTATAATTACTCGATATACCTCCCCACGTTTAAGATATAATGTCCATTAATTAATTCGATTACTGACAATCAAGAATTAATTAATTTTTTATTATTTTACCGAAGCTAGCGTTTGTTCATCACATTCTTTCTATGCCGGAATTTAATCCACCTGCAGGGTTTAGCATAATAATCCTTCATGAACTCACTCCGGGGACATCATCAGACTAACAAACATGGTGACCATAAATATCCTAACAGCACCTACTATATATAGTAATATTACCCAAAACAGTAGGAATATTGATCCAGCGAACTCAACCACACCCAAGTGAATCAAAGTAATATATATTACATATATATGCATGTTTAATATCTTACGGGTTAAGAGAACACAATAATAACCAAGGCCTAGTTCATTTACGACGATCAGTATAAAATGAACTTCTCATCTCTAGGATCCTGTTCAATACATAAGTGTACTAGTGCAACTAATCAGTCAAGACAAACCGTGCAGTTGGCACTACAATTGTTCGGATGGGGTGTTCATTTCCATCTAGGTTGTGAACCGTTATTCTTATTTCACAAGTAACTGAACCGGGCGGTCGGGCGCTGGCTCGGGCTGACCGGGCTCAGCCCCGCGCAGGGCCTGCTGGTGTAATGAAGGATCGTGTGTTTTCCCAACTCGTTTGTCTCGAACTAAGCTTTGCCACGGCTTATCCTTCGACGATAGGTGTGGACGACTCGGTTATTGGGGCAGGTGTAATATCCCATTCAGTAATTAAGAAAAGTAATTATTCTAAGTATGACCTAATTACTTTTATTAATGCTCGTTCCTAGTTCCGAGCCAGTTATTAAGTTATTCAATTAAAAATTCGACTTTAAGTCGAAAGTATTCTTGGTTCAATATTATTCAGTAATCGAGCCAGTTCAGTAATTAATTAATTCCGGTCTGTTTATTTTTATAAATGGATTTATAAGACGGGATTAATTAATATAAGATGACGAATAATTAAAATTGAGTATATTTTGATTAATCGTTTAAGATAAGTAGTGAACTAAACCCAAGTATGTTCGAGCATGAGTTGAACTTAATTAGGAAATAGCCGAGCCTTAGTACTAAATACTTAGAATTTTTCTAAGTGTTTAAGTCGTCAAGATAAGATCATAATATTAAGCCTTAGCAAAAGTTAATAGAAGTTAAGTCTCGAAGTGCGGTTAAGTATCCATGAACATTTAAGTGATAAATGTTCAAAGAAGTGAGAAAATTTATTTAGACATTATAGTCTATTTAAATTATTTTGAGAGAAACCGAAATTTTTAGAATTTTTGGTTTTACGGTAATCGTTCGGTTTAAGTCTGAATGTGGTTCCGTAAATGTAGAATATTTCAAGATAATTATATTAGATCCTAAGAAGCAATATGTTCATTAAATTGAAGAAAAACTGTGAGTAAAGAATTTAAATTTTAGAATTTTCAGTTTTACGGTACACGTTCGTTTTAAGTCCGAATTGAGTTCCGTAAATTGTATTATTCTCGGTTTATTAGCATGATCCAAGACCATATATGAGCATTAATTTTCAGTAAAAGAGTTTTAAAATCAGCCATCTTGAAATAAAATGCATAAGTAATAAAAAAGGATGATTTTTATTATTTTTACTATTTTGTTCCAAAGATTTTTATATGATGAATGGTTACATTTTTTCAATAATATATGGAATCAATTACATCACATTAAGCACGAAATTTTGATCATCAATTGGTGTGAATGAGATGAGAAAATCACAACAAAGTGTGGGGTGTTACAGGTGGTATCAGAGCTAGAGCAAGTGCTCTGTATACTAAAAGTTTAAGTTTCAGAAAACAATTTCAGGAAAACCGACCACACCACACTCACACCTCGCCGACTACCAGGTAAGTGTTGTTAAAAGTTTTTATGAAAGTTTTTATATAAGCAAATTACTAAGTCTATGCTCAATAGGATTCGGATATCCAAATTTTAGAAATCAGAAAAGATACTCAATCAAAGATTTTAAGAAATATCATATTACTCCCTATTAGATTTGAGAAATTCAGAGTTATCGAGTTAATAAGTAACTCGTATAGAAATAATGGCTTATCTTGAAATTATTGTTTAATTTCTAATTGTGCTAAAATTTATTATGGGATTAATAATCCAGATGGCACGAAGAGTGAATTCATGTCAAAGAGAGATGACATCAGCTGAAGTAGTTGCCCAGTTTCGTGGCTACAATGCTGAGAAGTTTTCTGGACAAGGAGATCCTTGTCTATTGGAAGAATGGATCCAAGGTCTGGAGACAATCTTTGAGATTACTGAGTGCTCAGAGAAACATCGCATTCTCTGTGCTCAGTTGCAAATGACTGGAGATGCTCGTCTCTGGTGGAATTCTTACTGGGGCATGCATCCTGGTGAGAAAGAGAATCTCACTTGGGCCCAGTTCAAAGAGATGATGAATGATAAGTACTACCCTGACTACTATAAGGCTGAGATGGAACGTCAATTCCTGGCGCTAGTCCAGGGAAATCGTTCAATAGATGAGTATGAACGAGAATTTACTAGGTTGGGATCCTTTGCTCCCAATTTAATGGAGACGGAGGCAAAGAAGGCGAGACATTTCCGAGATTGCCTGCTACCCTCGATCCGTCATCATGTCGCCGGACATAATATTCAGACTTATGCTAATATTGTGGCCAAGGCTCATGAGATCGAGGCTATTTTCAAGAGGGGAGATAATCAAGTTGTGATACAGCCATTATCACAATTTCCAGCAGTACCACCAGCTCAGTTGGTACTTGTTCAACAAGAAAAGAATGGGAAGAACAAGAGAAAGTGGAAAGGTCACAAGAATGACCGCGAAAATAAGCAGAAGCAGCAAGGTGAACGAGTTCCAGCCTGTGCCAACTGTGGAAAGCATCACATAGAAGAATGTCTAGCTGGACAAAATGTATGCTACCATTGCCGAAAGCCTGGGCATGGCATGAAGTTTTGTCTGGATAGGCAGCAACAACAGCTTCAGGGGCAACCTCAGCAGCAGAGGGGAGGAGGACAACAAGCCCAGGTCTATGCTATTAATCAAGCTGAAGCTGAGCAGAACCCAGGTACCATGTCTGGGATGATTATTTTAAATGAAATGCATATTTTTGCATTATTCGATACTGGAGCAACACATTCATTTGTGTTAAAGAGATGTATAAACGCAATTGGAGTTAAGATTATTAACACTATTGACCCTCTTGAGGTAAGTTTAGCCTCAGGAAAGAAAATAGAGACAAGCTCTAAGGTAGAGAACCTTAGTGTTAATATTGGAGGAAAAATCTTGAGATTAGAGGCGTATGTTACCGAAATGAGGGATTTTGATCTCATACTTGGAATGGATTGGTTAACGGATTATCGAGCTGATATTCGTCCATGAGAGAGAGGTAATTCTTCATCTTCCAGAAGGTAATCAAATTACTTTCTATGGTGCAAAGATAAGAACCCTACCACGTGTAATCTCTATGGCGAAGGCGAGAAAGATTCTGCAAAGGGAGGATTGCCAAGGATATTTGGTGAGCATTGTCGAAAATGATTGGAAAGCACAAACACCTCATGATATTCCAATTGTTCGTCAGTTTGTGGATGTGTTTCCGAATCAGTTACCCAGAGGACCACCCAACAGACAAGTGGAGTTCACAATTGACCTTGTTCCAGGAGCAGCACCAGTGTCGAAGGCACCATATCGAATGGCACCGAAGGAGTTACAAGAGTTGAAGACTCAAATCCAGGAGTTGTTGAAGCTTGGTTTCATCAGACCAAGTGTTTCCCCTAGGGGAGCACCTGTTCTATTTGTCAAAAAGAAGGACAGATCCATGAGGATGTGTATCCATTATCGGGATTTGAACCGATTAACGATAAAGAACAAGTATCCACTCCCAAGAATAGATGATTTGTTCGATCAGTTGAGAGGAGCTTGCGTATTTTCTAAGGTAGATTTACGTTCAGGCTATCATCAACTGAAGATTAAAGAATCTGACGTAGCAAAGACTGCATTTCGAACAACATATGGTCCTTACGAGTTTGTGGTTATGCCATTTGGAGTAAGTAATGCACCAGCAGTGTTCATGGATTTAATGAACCGTGTATTCCATCAGTATTTAGATCAATTTGTTATCGTCTTTATTGATGATATTTTGGTCTATTCAAAGAGTATGGAAGAATATGAGCAACATCTAAGGGTTGTTCTTGGCACCCCTAAACGAGAGAAGTTATATGCCAAGTTCTCTAAGTGTGAGTTTTGGCTAAAGAAAGTGGCGTTTTTAGGCCATATTATCACGGAAAGAGGCATAGAAGTTGACCCTGCAAAGATTGCAGCAGTTTAGAACTGGTCAATACCTAAGAATTCGTCTGAGGTTCGTAGTTTCCTTGGATTGGCAGGTTATTATCGTAGATTTATCAAGGGGTTTTCGAAGATTGCTCTCCCTTTGACAAATCTAACGAGAAAATATGTGAAATTTGAATGGACAAATCAGTGTGAAGAGAGTTTCCAAAAGCTTAAGAAGAAGCTTACAACGACTCCAGTACTGATTATTCCAGATCCTACTAGAAGTTTCACCATCTATAGTGATGCCTCAAAGCAGGGTCTTGGATGTGTATTTATGCAAGATGGTCAAGTTGTTGCATATGCTTCGCGACAATTGAAGCCTCATGAACAGAATTATCCAACTCATGATCTATAATTGGCAGCAGTAGTTCATGCACTCAAGATTTGGAGGCATTATCTCTATGGTGGCCGGTGTGAAATATTCACTGATCACAAGAGTTTGCAATATATCTTCACAAAGAAAGATCTTAACATGCGCCAAAGAAGATGGCTAGAACTTGTGAAAGATTATGATTGCACTATTCAATATCATCCGAGAAAAGCTAACGTTGTAGTTGATGCCCTAAGCCCTAAGGTGAAGGGTGAGTTGTCTTGTTGTATATCTCAACAGAAACAACTCATTAAAGAGTTTGCCCAGATGCAAATTGAAGTAGTTGAGTCACTTCCTAAAGAGATAATAGGAAGTGTTAACTCAATGAAAATTCAACCGATGTTGAGAGATAGAATCCGGAGAGAGCAAACTTTTGATCAATTTAATCGAAAGATAGAAGATCATACCAGAGAAGTAGAAGGCTTTTACCGAGGAAAGGATGGAGCCTTAGAGTTCAGAGGCAGGATTGTTGTGCCGAAAGTCGAGTCCTTGCAAAAGGAGATCTTGACAGAAGCACACAGTACGCCTTATTTAGCTCACCCTGGAAGCACCAAAATGTATCAGGACTTGAAAAAGTCGTTTTGGTGGAAAGAGATGAAGAGAGATGTAGCAGACTTTGTAAAGAAGTGTTTGGTCTGTCAGCAAGTTAAGGCCGAGCACAAGAGTCCATTAGGTCTGTTACAACCACTTGAAATTCCAAAGTGGAAATGGGAAGAAGTTACCATGGATTTTGTTACAGGGCTACCTAAGTCATCTGAGCAGCATGATGCGATTTGGGTAGTAGAGGACAGATTGACGAAAGTCGCCCACTTTATGCCTGTGATAATGACCATGTCAATGGACAAGTTAGCCGAGATTTATACTCGTGGAATCATTCGACTCCATGGAGTGCCTGTTACAATCATATCAGATCGAGATCCCAGATTCACTAGCAGATTCTGGGATCTGCTAGATCATATTAGTTCGGCTTATCACCCAGAGACAGATGGTCAGTCCGAAGGACTATCCAGACGCTCGAGGATATGCTCAGAACTTGTATTCTGGATAGAGGTGCCAAGTGGGAGAAGTGGTTACCGTTAGTAGAGTTTGCCTACAATAATAGTTACCACGCATCAATTCAGATGGCTCCTTACGAAGCACTTTATGGCCGTAAGTGTCGTTCGCCCCTTTATTGGGATGATGTTGGAGAGAGACGAGCCGTTGGTCCAAAGATGATCAAGGAGACAGTTGAGCAAGTAGCCTAGATTCGAGACATGCTAAAGACTGCTCAGAGTCGGCAAAAGTCTTCAGCCGATAAGCATAGAAGAGAGATGCAGTTCGAGGTAGGAGATAAAGTATTCTTGAAAGTTCGACCAATGAGAGGTGTCGTTCGTTTTGGGAAGAGAGGCAAGTTGCATCCTCGTTATATAGGTCCATTTGAAGTTCTGGAAAGAGTTGGAGAAGTATCTAATCATTTAGCTTTACCTCCTGAGTTGTCAAGTGTGCATAATGTTTTTCATGTATTGATGTTACGTGCATACGTGAGCGATCCAGAGCATGTGCTTCAGCATAATGAGATTCAGATTCAGCCTGATCTAACTTATGAGGAACAGTCGGTAGTAGTTTTGGACCGAAAGGTTCATCGGCTCAGGAAGCGAGATATTCCCCTTGTTCGTATTAGATGGAATCGCCACGGAGAGTCAAATGCCACCTGGGAGCGGGAAGCTGATATTAGAGCTTGTTTTCCAGACTTTGAGTTTTGATATGTACTCTGAAGGTATGTATCTCAGTTTCAGTATTTCCGAGGGCGGAAATAGTTTTAAGGGGGGTAGATTGTAATATCTCATTCAGTAATTAATAAAAATAATTGTTCTAAGTATGAACTAATTACTTTTATTAATGCTCGTTCCTAGTTCCGAGCCAGTTATTAAGTTATTCAGTTAAAATTCGACTTTAAGTCGAAAGTATTCTCGGTTCAATATTATTCAGTAATCGAGCCAGTTCAGTAATTAATTAATTCCGGTCTGTTTATTTTTATAAATGGATTTATAAGACGGGATTAATTAATATAAGATGACGAATAATCGAAATTGAGTATATTTCGGTTAATCGTTTAAGATAAGTAGTGAATTGAACCCAAGTATGTTCGATCATGCGTTGAACTTAATTAAGAAATAGCCGAGCCTTAGTACTAAATACTTAGAATTTTTCTATGTGTTTAACTCATCAAGATAAGATCATAATATTAAACCTTAGCATAAGTTGAGACAAGTTAAGTCTCGAAGTGCGGTTAAGTATCCATTAACATTTAAGTGATAAATGTTCAAAGAAGTGTGAAAATTTATTTAGACATTATAGTCTATTTAAATTATTTTAAGAGAAACCGTAATTTTTAGAATTTTCTGTTTTACGGTAATCGTTCGGTTTAAGTCCGAATGTGGTTCCGTAAATGTAGAATATTTCAAGATAATTATATTAGATCCTAAGAAGCAATATGTTCATTAAATTGAAGAAAAACTGTGAGTAAAGAATTTAAATTTTAGAATTTTCAGTTTTACGGTAAATGTTCGTTTTAAGTCCGAATTGAGTTCCGTAAATTGTATTATTCTCGGTTTATTAGCATGATCCAGGACCATATATGAGCATTACTTTTCAGTAAAAGAGTTTTAAAATCAGCCATTTTGAAATAAAATGCATAAGTAATAAAAAAGGATGATTTTTATTATTTTTACTATTTTGTTCCAAAGATTTTTATATGATGAATGGTGAAATTTTTTCAATAATATATGGAATCAATTACATCACATTAAGCACGAAATTTTGGTCATCAATTGGTGTGAATGAGATGAGAAAATCACAACAAAGTTTTGCTAAGTCTTTAAGTTAGCATTTTTTTTCAACAATTGGTGAGAATTTTATTAAACTTGGTGGAATAAGTTTTATCTACCAAAAAATCATTTATGGCTATAGATAGATGCCATTTTTGATGATTAATTATGTTTGGATAAGAATACAAGTTAATCATAAAATAGTTTATGATTAATTAAGTTTATATGTTTAAATTGTTTATTTTGTTCATTTCTCCACTCCATTATGATGTCTTGCCAATTTGTGCCTATAAATAGAGGCCTAAAAATCAAAGTTCTCACACCAAAGAAAAGTACCAAAAGATATATAAGAGTGTAAGAGAGATAAGTAATAGAAATTGTGAAGAAGTGAAGAATTTAGAAGTGAAGAATCAAGTTACGAATCTAGCAAGAAGGAGGTAATTTACTTATCTTAAAATTTTATGCTTAAGTTCATACTTTGATAATGAGTTTAGATGTTTATAAGTATGCATATGATGATTGAGAAGTTAAATTTATAATTGATTATATGAATACAAAAATTTAAAGTTGTTCAAGATCATCTATATGATATATGTACTTGTTTTGATGAGATGTTGGTGAAGATATGAATAATCTGAAAAAGTATGATTTAAATGAGTAATTCTTGTGTAAAAGAGGAATACATGAGAACAAGAATTAAGTTATTTGGCATAGTATAACTTAAGTTATAGAGATTTGAAGATGAACATGTATGCTGAATTTTATGTTCAATGTTTTAGTTGTAACTTCAAATTCTAATAACTTGATGTATATGCATGCTAAAATTATGAAATTTTTATGACATGTCTAATTATGAGTTGAGATTATGACTGTTAAATTTCATGATTTGAAGATGAGAAATGAATAAGTTGAGATAATTAGATGGCATATATGTAAAGATGAGTTTATATGCAAGAATATTCATGATATGTTCAAATTGTTTAAATGAGATTATTATGAACAATTCTCATATAAGTGATGAACAATTTGACAAAGTTTTAGTTTAATATGTTGAGTATACAATTTTATAAAGATTGTTTTAAATCTCACATATTAATATCATGATTAAAAGTTGAGTATGATTTGAGTTTATTTTCACTTTCAAGTTAATTAAGTGAAAAATGAGTATAAGCCAATATATAAGATTTGGGAGATATGATATATGATGGGTTAAGTATTTAATTGAGTAAAAGATCAAGAAAAGTTAAGCTTGAGCAATAGCAAGAATATTGAAATTTTATAAGATTTGGATGAGTTATCCGAAAGAGTTGAGAAACCGAGCATCTTATTCAGTATACGAGCATAGTACTTAGTATATTTGTTTATATATTTTTATGTAGCTTGAGGAGTTAGCTACTCGAGATCAACACTTACGATTTTCAAAGGAGAAAGGTGGGGACCCAGACTGGGTATTACATTGAGTATAATATTGATATCATGTTCGAGGTATGTATACAGTTTAAGTTTATACGCTTGGGATGAGGAGGCATTCAGTTGTCTCAGAGTATATCCTAAGTTCTGATGGAGACCGTTTGAGTTGCCTTGAGAAATATCCATCAGATTGTGCACAAGTATCCGATCAGATATCGGCCAGATTCAGTTTAAGTTACTGGAACACATTTCCAGTCTAGATATATACCAAAGATCATGATATTGTATTATTATTGCTGTTTACTTTAGTATGGGTGATTTCGGGGTACAAGAGGATCAGTACTCACCCCCATTGTGTTTTTCAGGTAATAGGGTCGGGCCGGAGGTGTGAGCTCGAGATGTGGTGGTGGTGGTCGTGCACTTATTTCATGTGGACATTTATTAAGTATTTGATATGTCTGTATAATAAACCACGTTTTTAAGTATTTCCGCTATGCACATTAAGTATTGAACTTGCATTTTTAATAAATTTCAAATTTCAAGTTTATACCATTTCGAGAAATATGAATATGGTACAGTTAAATGCAAGTTTAAAGGAAAATTGTTTTCTTTATGTCTAGAGAAGTATTAGACAGAAAGTTTAAAGATAAACGGATTTTCAAGAAGATGAGTTTGAGTAGCATCTCGAGTTAGTCGCAAAATATTTCGAAAGAATTATAAGTATTTTCGAAGTAAAAGTTGCGAAAAATTTACTCTGATGAGCGGGGTGTTACAGCAGGCGCAGAATGAGGCTACGCGGGCGCTGTCGGGCGTCCCTGAGGCTGCTGGGCACTCGGGCATGCTACTGGGCATGTCCCGAGGCCGACTGGGCTCAACTGACACGGGCGGGTCGTCTCTGGACTTGCAACGAGACCTTGTCCGCTGGGCCTGGCACGGTGCTGTCGGGTGTCATGCATGTGGCCTGGGCACGGCTGGTGCCGTTGCCACACGTGTTGGCACGGACTCGCGCTGCTGAGCACGGTCGCGTGCACTGGGGCTGCATGATGAAAATGTGGTCATTGACCATTGCGAGCCCGAGGACGAGACCTATGATGGTCTAGAGGAATGGCGCGAGAATAGACGGGAAAGGTCTCGAGGAAGAGGAAAAAGGATGCGCACACGCACTAAGGTACGCGCACCGGTAGCTCATGGCAACCGAGCCGCGAGGCGCGCGAAACTAGGTCGGGTGAAGAGAGGGTACGCGACGAGAAGTGCACGAGAATGCGAGCAATGGGCTGACGATGAGTTCGAGAAGATAATGCCCGGGAAGGTGGGCGAGTGGTGCAAGGCGTGCGCAAGGGAACGACGCGCACGTGGAATGGAGGCTAAGGCAACACGAGGGGTGGATGTAGGGTGAACAGCGTGCACATGGGGCGACTGCGACGAGGCGGACGCGCGAGCGATAACGGGTACAACGATGAGTGGGGTGATCGGGCGCGAGCAGGGTGCGACGGTTGGAACCACGCATGAGGCGATAGGCGTGCGCGGGCGAAGGGCCGAGCGAGCGGGCGTGAGCGGCACTTGCGTGGGTGGTGAGGACGCGCGCAGGATGGCATGCGGGCACGGGGCGCGCATGAAGGGCGACGCGTGGGGCACAGGCGCAAGCCTTGGCGCACACGAGACCGAGGCCAACAAGGAAAAGGACTAGCGCGCGATCGCGGGCGGCTAACGTTTGGGCGTACGATCGACGTGTTGAGCAAGCAAAGGAGATGGGGGCAAGATTTACTTAGTTTACTTAGGATTTCTAGTATGGTTAGGATTTGAATAAAAAGGCATGTGCCTATTAGTATTTTATATTTTGGTAAGTCTTGATAAATAAGATGTTTAGTTGCCTTAGGATTTATTTACTTTGATGATTTAGAAGTTCTTCTTAGACTAGGATTAGATTTATTTTAGCATCTATAAATACCCACGTACTCTATTATTTTCGAATATGTTAAAGTTGATGAGTGAATAGAAAATCGAACGTTTGTTCAAAGTTCTCGTGTGTTTTCTCTCGTCAGTTCGTGATTGGAATAGGACCAACATCCGAGTTTCGTCACATCTATCGCGAAGTACAAAGGCATCGGTGCGCGTATTAGCAACCTATCGCGAAAAACCAAGGCCGGCGTGGGTTTCGAGCAATCGAGTTGGACGAAACACACGATCCTTCATCATTGGTGCTTTCATTAAAAGTGATTGATTGTGTGTTGAGTTAAACTTTTTCTTCCACATTCTATTTTTTTCTTTCGAATTTTTCTTTTGTTTCGTGAGTATAAAAAAAAAAAGATGATGACACATAAAGAGAGGATCGAAGCCTAGGAGGAGAGTTTGAAATCCATCGGCAATGGCCAACACCTTGTCAATGAGAATTTCACCAAACTCGAGCTCATGGTGCATGACCTCGCTGGGCAGCTCACATGCATCATGCGTCGACCATGAAGGAGCCACACCTCGCGATTGAGGTCAAAATCACCGAGGTGAGCTCGACAAGCTATGATAAAACCAACGAGATAGCGTATCGCGTTGGGAGGAAATTGGTTCAGGGGAAAGCGATATAACTTGCTCAATTCGAGTAGGTCAAGGTGTAGAGGAAATCTCAGTCCGGCGTCGGCTTGATCTATGAAAAAGCTGTAGAATTCGGGTGGAGGGTTCTTGTATGAATCTCCGGGTTTTGGGAGTCTGAGTTCCCATCCTCAGGGTAATTCAATCTTTTTTACTATGGCGGTTATTTGGTTGTCCGAGTAGGAGATGGGGTTAGAAGGTGTCGCTTGGGAGTGGGTGGCACCCTTTTTTGTTTTGTTGGAGGTTGTGGTCGACGAGGCTTGGAGGGCCAGAGTAACGGAAGGGTTTTCTATGGGTGTGGAGTGTGAGGTAGGAGAGGATGTACTAGTGCGTGGTGGACGATGAGGTATTAGTGTTTGTGGTCGAAGTTGAGGACTCTACTGGGTACGATAGTCGGAAAACAATTAACGAGCATATGCGAACAAGAAATATACATAAATAAACAAGTAGTTTGCACAACAATAACAAGGGTGAAAGTAGGGGAGTGAGATCAGCGTACCCATGAAATTGTCCGACATGATGAAAGGTGGCATGGTCGGCGAGAAGGTGTTGGCTCGTCAGTGGGGCGGCGTGTGCTCCGCAAGTCGGCGCGGGCTCGTCGGCAGGTCGGCGCGCGGTTCGTCGGCAGGATGAGGTGAGCTCGTCGTGATGATAAGCGTAGGATTTGGGAAGCTTGAATTCTTACTTTAGACAGAGAATTTATGTAGGGGAAAGAGAATGAGAAGAGGGATAATTTTGGAGTGAAGAATGGTGAATGAAGAAGATATGGGAATTTATAATGGAGGTAGTTGTATCTTAGATGATCTTGACCTTCCATTTGGAAGTTTAATCTAAGGTGGATATTAAAGCTTGGGGAGCAAGTTGGATGTTGGTAGGTGAAAAGGAGGCTAGGTGGGCATGTGCTTGGGAAGGTGGGCACATATGCCTAGGAGAGGAAGCCATGAGGAAGGTGCAAAAATGGTTGAAGGCCCCATGAGCTCGGCGCACGTGTCGCACCTCGGCGGATTGTGGCTCGGTGGTCGGCGCGGGAGTTCGGCGTTTCGCAGCTCGTCGGTGTGGCGCGTGGCAGCTCAGCAGGTCGGCGAGGGAGCTCGGTGTTTTGCAGCTCGTCGGCGTTGCCCGTGGCAACTCAGTAGGTCGGCAAGAGAGCTTGGCATTTCGCAGCTCGTCGGCTCGGCAGCTCAGCTCGGTGGTCGGCTCGGGAGATCGGCACAGCGTGGCAGCTCGGCAGGTCGGCGCGAGAGCAGCTCGGCAGCACGACTTCTCGGCTCGGCAGGTCGGCATAGGGGCAGATCGGCATCTCTACGTAAGCAGCTCGGCGATAAGACGTCCCGCGCGCGACGCGAGCAGCTCGGCCTGGTAGCTCGGCGTCTTGGCAGATTGATGTGGGTAGCTCGGCGTCTTGGTCCCGCGACAGCTCGGCATGTGGGAGCTCGGCCTGAAGTGCTTGTTGGATTCATGGATCGATTCCTTGTGCGGTGGGTTCCCGACATGGAGGTGAGCGCGAAAGATCATATCGCGGCACCCTGCACAAGAGCTCTCGTGATGACCGGATGGACGGAGATTAGCTCGACGTGAGCTAATCTCCATCCAGCCGGTTGAGCCATGCCTACGTGAGCTAGGCAGGATACTAAGGGTAATGAGCTAGGCGCCTAAGAGCTAGGCGCCCAGGCAGCTGGACACTTTAACAGCTAGGCACCTCGGCACCTAGGCAGCTCGGCCAGAGGGTTCTGCCGAGGGGACCAGAGCCTGGAGGTGGCTTCGTGGCCAAGTCACAAGGAAGTTTGTAGTGATAAGGACTCTGAAATTCTGGATATCTTTGACCTAGTTTAGAGATTGACACGAGGAAGACTTCTAGACCTACGATAACTCTTCGACTTGTACATGACCCCAGGGAACATGTTCATTCATTTTACACAACACACATACACATATTATTTCGTTACTCTGTCGTTTTCTCTCCAAAACACCACCACTGACTTGAGTGTCGGAGTGTCCACGCCGGTACCACCCCCGACGTGTTTTGCAGGTACCGACGATCAAGGAAGCACAATCCAGTTCGAGAGGGGCAGTCGAGCGGTTCAAGTATTTGTGGTATAACAGCGACGAATGAACGTTAATATTTATTATAATTATTATAATTTTAATATTTATTATAATTTAACGTAAACTAAGTACCTAAAACGAAAAAGAAAGATAAAATAGAAGAAAGATGAAAGTGACCAACGCATTTTAATACTTATTTAATTTAAAGCATGTGAGTAAACTAAATATGTTGATATTCAACAATTTAAAAAAAATATTTTGAAAATTTTGATAAACTTATTTTATATTTATTTATCATATAAAAAAATGGTTCAAAGAACTGTCTGTGGGAGTCGAGGAAGCCGTCGGGTTTTAGAACTGGCAGTTAGAACCGATAGCCATGACTACCCCCATTTACTGGAAAGCTGGTCAGGTCAAACTCCAAAAAGTAAACCCACCGCATATAGACTTGGTTAGTCCATCTAACCGCTAGATCTTAGTGGATTCGAGGACTGGAATTTTGACTTTTCAAGCCTGGAATTTTGACTCAACCATCAAAGTTAAATACAACTAAAAGACTGTCCAGCCAATTATGTGTAAACTATTTAAGATCTTTTCCGCCTTTGCTCCAAAAAAAATTTGTGCTTAATTGGACTCCACAATAAATATTATGTATCACTTGCTTGCCTAGTTTCAAGAAAAAAGAAGTATATAGATTTCGAACTAATTGGGCCCTTTCATTAAACAGTTCATAAACAGACGCAAAATTCGATGTCTTAATTGCATTTTCTAACTCCTCAATTTGTCCACGATAAGCGTTTTCTGCTCATTTCATTTCATCCCCCTCCTAACCCCACATTCTCATCTGTACACCACCTGTTATTTTCTTCTTTCTCGAATCAAAGATTGATAAAT